>JAOWBL010000002.1:7212626-7245982 GCA_028564865.1 Zenarchopterus dispar
GTGTCTGTAGTCCTCTCATAAGGCCGTCAATAGAGCCATTTTAGTATTTCTGCAGATGACAGGGCTCGGACTTCTATCTGAAGTCTGAGGTGTACTGAGTGAAGAGAAACAATGGGAGTAAAGAGTACTTTGTGGTGTTTCTCCTAACCTTCAGTCTCATGAACTGGTCTGTTTTTGAGGTAATCAGTACTTCAGGTGATCGTGAAGCTACTCATCTTTGTCTTCTGGTGTATCTAACATTTCAGTGAGACTGACTTGAGTAAAACAAACAGGAGGAATCAAAGAACACGGTTGTCACTGAGCGGTCTGATTTGTCCAGAGAATGGATTTGCTAAGCAGGTGTCTGATAGCGTCTTCAACTTCAACCTTATCATGATAAAAGTAAACTGGAGCTGCATTAAGATTCATTGCTGAGAATATGAGACTATAGAGGCGTGACTGGAAATTGTGGAAAGGTGTAAGGTCAGTGTGGCTGAAGGCAGGATAGAAAGATGCAGTGCACATTAAGCTGCTACTAACCTACTTAATAGTTCCCGTCTCTCCCCCTTAAGAATCTTCTTCTTGTACAGCATTTCTTTCAGATGATTGGTGATCCAGAGCTTGTTGAGGAGGATGTCCTCATTGTCCTGGTAGGGATGTTGTTCATAGTAGTAGACATAGTAGTCATAGTAGTAGGCATAGTAGTAGACATAGTAGTAGGCATAGTAGTCTACCATACTGTCACTGCTCTGGTCATATAGGGTTCTCCAAGGTGGAGCTTCAGAGCCCCAACGTCTATCAATGATTTCTCCCATCCATTTGGCAGTATCCACCATGGAGGAACATCAGTGTTTTTGCCACTGGGATAGATGGACTGAGGAGAGAAGAATATATGCTTTTAAGCTTGAGTCTTACATTCAGACTGTTAAGATGGCCTAAGACAATAATCTGTTCAAATAGTTTTTTTTTTCTTTTTGATTTGATGATGATAATAATGTTTTTTTAAAAAAAAACAAAAAAAACTTGCACCCTCTCTGTGCTTGAAAATTTAAGACCCTTTTCCTTTTCAGTCATTACAATCAGCTTGTTGGTGGTTTTTGATCCACAGTATATGTCTTCTGGTTTGAGTCTTTAGCTGATTATTTTATATCAGCATGCTCTGCACACCTGAAGGTTAGAAATGGCGCCAAGTCTCATTAGTTCTTTTAATAAGAGTCTGAAGTCAAACTGCGCAGCTTGAAGTTCATAAGACATGTTTGTTTAATGGCCAGTAGGTGGTAGCATTGTGCAAGTTTTGTTTGTTTGTTTGTTTTGCATTTATTTTAACCAACACACAGAATGTTTAATTTTGGTTTTAAATCTGTAAGCATAAACAGTGAGGAAAACTTTGTTTTTCCAACTATCAGTGTTCATAAAATACTATTTATTTGTATATTAAAACAATAATTCATTTCTTTTAGGCCAGGCAACACCCAGTAGAATACTTCAGGAAACTTTGACATGCTCTATAGGACACAATTAAAGTTAAAATAATAATAACTATCTCAATTAAATTATTTATAATATTACATTATGCTTAACTTGAGTAAAACTGTCTTATTAACCCAAGAATGCTCACTCACCATTTTTGAAGGAGGCATATGACTTTTTTTGAGAAGCTGAACTTCTCTTCAGCAGGATGCGCCTCTTTTGAAATAGGTGTTGCAGATTTGTGCTACCCAGCTCCCAGGAACAAGAAAGGCAGCACGGTGTGATGTTTGTTAGAAATAGAGATATAGAGACTTGATAACCTGAATGAGTGCTTTTCCAGACCAGGATCTTCCCAAACAAAATGACAGTAAACAAAGTTGTGTTTGTTTAAAGTTTTTGAGTTAGTGTTGATGTCAGTGTCTTTAATAAATTGTCATAAACAGATTACTTTTTTTAAATGTCCTCTTTAACTCCTAAAGCCTTTGATTTAATCTTTTAATTTTCTTTCTCAGTTTTGTATCAAACATCTTTACTAAGACATTACCAAACTGAATGGCAAACCTTTTAATAATTGTTTATAAATTTAGTATATATACATGGTAAACTGACCTTTATCTTTAAGGAAAAAAAACCCTTACATATAGTTGATTTTTCATCCTGCTAAATGTAAACCTTTAATTTAACTTTATTTTATTGTCTCCAGCATTTGTCATGACCTTCAAGCCTCCTATCTACATGGGCCCAGAATACATCAAGTACTTCAGTGACAAGACCATAGATGTGAGTCCTCCATGATTTCAGAGTTAATTTTCATGTATATCAAACATTTGAAACTGGACTAGAACATGAGTTACCGGTCCTGACTTGGTTTTGTGTCACCGAGTCATTAGGAGGAGCTCCAGAGGGACAGTCGTATCACTTGGATCGTGGAGTTTTACGCCAACTGGTCTTCTGACTGCCAGTCTTTTGCTCCCGTTTTCGCCGATCTCTCACTTAAGTATGGGATCACCTCAGCAATTCCACTTCTGAGACTTATGAGGGAGTTTCACTGATGTAAACAAATGTTGTAAACATTATAACTGCCAGTGACCTGGAGAGGTCTCTCACATCTGATCATTTTAGTTTAACATTTGACAAAGCTACTTAAATTCAGGCGTAAATGTGTAAACTATAAACCTACAGATGTGCTGGCAAACAGCCATGTCTGATACTTCAGAAGATACACAATTTTCATTGTTAGTGAAATATTTATAAACTTTAAAAGATTTTGTGAAAGATTATGACGCCATTTGAATTTTCTACATTTCTGCATATATTGATCTTTCTGGTAAAACAGTGAAATGTATAATTTTACCAACTTTTATGCTAATTTTATTAAATCAGATAAATGCAGTTTTATAGGAAATTTTAAAAAACTGCTCTGAGACTTTGAGACAAGACTTTTTGTTTACTCCTCAGTTGCTTTCTGTAAAACCATGGTGTTTGGTGTCTTTTTTTAAGCTCATGTTTATAATTTAATTTGAATAATGTCATCCATGTTGGACAGTTAATTATAGTTTTGGCCTAACAGTACGATTGATCTTCCCTTACAAACAACAGGTACAACTGTGCTGGACTTCGATTTGGGAAGGTTGACATCGGTCGCTATGGTGAAGTTTCACAGAAGTCAGTTTTGTTTTTCTTTTAAATGAATCCAACAATATGGTCAAAGCTTTCAGAAATCCCTTTCTTTGATGCATACTCTGAACACAGGCATCAAATGTCGCATGAAATCTTTCTCAATAGGTACAAAGTTAGTACGTCTCCGCTTGCAAGGCAGCTCCCCACACTGGTGTTTTTTCAAGGAGGTCGAGAAGTTATGAGACGTCCGATGGTGGACAAAAAAGGGAGAGCCGTGTCCTGGACCTTCAGTGAGGTTTGTCTGTCAAGGTTTTAACAAACACTCCACTTACACATGCCGACCATGATATTAATTACAAAACTTCTTCCATCCCTAGGAGAACATCATCCGGGAGTTTAACCTCAATGAGCTTTTCCAAAAATCCAAGAAGCTGAATAAAAGTTTTGGTGCTAAGGAAGAGAAGCAGAATGGTTCTCAGCCAGAAGAGGGCAGCGAAGCGGAGGAGCCCACAGAGAGCAAGAAGGACCAGTGAAGAAGACTCCTGGAGAGGAACCAGCCAAGTCTTTCATTTGTGACACTATTTACTTGTTTTACATCAGTATAAAAATGCAGAATATTGCAAAATGGTGAGAGAAAATCAGTTTCAGGACTGCTGGGAAGTATGGAGACAACAAGACTCTGTGATGTAAAACCAAAACAGAAATAATCTGGAACATGTTTGTCTGGTCTGATGGGCTTCATGTGGCTTGGTTGAAACGCAGTCTTACATTCAAATCACAACTTTTTGAAAGTATTTGTTATCTTTAGGTATTTAAGTACAAATACCTTTTGTTGTTTTTAGTATCATCCTATTTAATCATCTCATTATTGTGATATATTTTGCTGCCTGTTTTTTTTTTTTTTTTAATGTTCTTGAAATTCCAAATAAAAGGCGAGGTGGAAGTGAAACCGCGTGCAAAGAAAATTAATGAATAACACTTTTTTTTTTGAACAGTTTGATCTTTTATTCTGAGTAGACATTTTCTTAAAAATTCTTTTTAAGGCCATTTTGGAAATGTTTCTAATGTACGCATTACAGATATTTGTGAAACTTGTTCCATTCATCACAGCTCACAATAGCAATAATTAAAGTCACACAGAAGTGTAGTTTCAGATTGTTCAGTGGCTACAATCCTCAGCCGGAGCAGGAGTAATAACACAAATTTTTTTTTCTTACCTCTGTACGACAGCTGCTTGTGCCATTAAAATAGTTTTTTTTTTTGTTTGGTTTTTTTTTTTGCACCCACACATGAACTGGGTAGAAATGAACAACAATCTCGCAAAAAATGCACGCCTATGAAGCAATAGCGCAAAAAAAATAAAATAGGAAATAATACATGCACACCAAAGACATAGCCTGGCAGGGTGAAACACTCGCAACACAGTTGTTTGGGTCAATTCAAAGTTGTGTGCTTGAAGTGATAAAAAAATTTAAATAAAAGCACACTTGCTAAGAATGGTTTCAAGGCAAAACCCAATCAACATATTTAAAATGTAATCCCTATAATCTATTCAGTGGCATCAATTTCATTTATAAACTTTTTTTTTATAAAAAATATTCAGACTTTTTCTCTTATCCCTCCATCTCTGTCTCTCAAAAAAAAAAGAAAGAAAGAAAGAAAACAGGGTCCATAACTACGCCGTAGTTTTGACAGGTGAAATAAATAAGCCCTTCCCTCATTAACCCCCGTTTGGCTGGCCACCAGCTGAAGGTGTGGATACTGCTAGCCTCTTGATGATTGACAGACAAGTTACAGAAAAATGAAAAAAAAAAGAAGACAAAACACGATCTTAAAGCTACAAACAGATTTTGCATAATGTCTCTAGCATAAACATTACAAGCGTACATTCCACAAAGATGTTTGTGCTGCAGTTGTGAAAAATCAACATTTCTTTGTGGCTTTCAAAAAAATAACCTGTCCTCTCCCCCAACTTTTGGTGTCCAGTAAAGGATCATCACTCTTTGGACAATGTAAATTCCAGCGAAATCTTGCATGTGGCTGATGCAGCCATCAATTATAAAAACAGGCAAATGATCCAAACTCGCTTCCATGAATAGTTACAGTACATCTGCCCCTCTCATCAATAGTCATCTTCAATAGCTGACATTTAAACCCAATATTTAATCCTTACGATTTTATACATTTATATAAAACCATATTTAAAAAAAGATTTATAAAACTAAAATGATCCTGTGTTTATAGGTCATATTCTTTCGTCTGCGTGGTCCATTCAGATGTTTCTATTGGTCGACAGTCTTAAATCCCACCTATTAACATTTAACATCCTCTGCCCGGATAAAGGCCGTCCTTTCCTCAAGTGTCGGACACCCTCGTGGAAACTCTGCATGCCAATGTACCAAAGTAAGAGAGCAGATCATGGAACAGGTATGCATGTTTTCCAAACACATATGTACCCAGCCGTGATGGTCACAGTCACATCAGTCTATGGCTCACAAAGAGGATAAACGGAGACTACCGATCCTGTGAAAAATTCACCAGTGTCCCCGGTTTCTTTTTGTTCAAAACTGAAAGGCCGGCAGAGAAGATTGGCTAGTGGCATTACAAAGATATCAAAATGAGTACCAGACAGGCCTGTGATTTGAGTCCAGTCTCCTTTTTGGGGCCTGCAGTCATGAATAATATCCAGCCAAGGTAAAAAGGCAGGTGAAGCTGTCCGGTGATTTTTCTCCCCTCCTTGTGACAGATCAGGTGGGGATGCTTGTCACTCAGACTGATATCTCATATGTGGTCCCTCCAACGCCGGTTACCTTCTTCACCCCGCCCCCTGGTTTGGATGTGGTGTGATTAGCCGATACTGGGCGAGAGGTGGATCTGATTGGACAGCCGTTCGAAGAGAGGAGCAGGAGAAGTGTTGAGGCAGATGAGGGATGAGGAGAAAGAAGAAAAGTAGGTGGAGGTGAGAAGTTCTACTTAAAAAAAACAACAAGGACAAACAGGTAATCTTTCTCTTTGTAGAATCTTGTAAGGCATTTGGTAACAATACTTGGTGAATAAAGAAAAGACAAGTACACAAATGAGTACAGGACAGAAGAAAATGGCAAGGCTAGGCATGCTTTAACGGAGCTAAACAACGCTGACATGCTTTCAATGTTTATCTACGCATTCCAAAACCAGAACCCATGAAAGGCCAAAACAAACACCCGACAGTGTAAGAGTAAACAAGTAAAGACCAACTGTACACCATGTACGAGGAAAAGGAAGACTCACACAGATCAGGGAGGAAGAGAAGGGCTGACACAAACCAGGAGGGAAGAAGAGAAGAAAAAGGAGGAGGAAGAAAAGTGGCAGGCTGACGACTCGGGCAACGGGATCACTACTCACTGTGGAGCCTGCTGCCCTCCTCCGACTCCTCCCCCTCCCAACACAGCGCCCCCTCCTGCAGGCCGAGGCTTGTGCTGAGGCCCTGCCTCCCCAGTGTAAGACAGGGACTTGCTGAGGGAGAGGCCGCGAGGAGGTGGTGAGACAGGGGGCTCTTGTGGACGAGCCCCGGGGTTAGGGAATGAGGAGGAAGAGTTACGAGGGGCATGGGAAGAGAAGTCCTGGTTATGCTGGAGTAGGTGTTGGGCCTCAGGCGGCCCGGAGGAGGTGGCAGGGGGCGGGCTGACAGCACGCAAGTAGGCCCTATGGGGGGAGGAGAAAGTGGCAGAGCCCTGGAGCAGCTGCCCCTCCCTCTGCTGGGCAATCTGAGCTGAGAGGAAGGGCGACGTGTAGCCCTGCAGCGGGCTGCTGGGTGACACCACCTCAGGCTGGACTGCTATGGCTGACGAGGGAAACGGAACATGAGGCTTCTGTGGCGAGAGCTCGTGGGCGGCTGACTCGAACTCTGGGCTCTCGGATGGTGTCAGCAGGCTGTCATAGGACAGGCTGCCGTTCCGAGGCGTCTGATTGGCCAGGCTTTTGTAGCTTGTGTCTGTGGTGCCCTCTGACTGCAGCGTGGCCAGCGGGTTATGTGCAGTCTGTGCTGAGCGCAGGCTGGATGAGCGTGAGCCGCCGGTGGACAGAACCAGCGAGGATGGGTAAGAGGTGTAGGAGCGCCCAGTCAGGGAGTAACCAGACATGCCCCCTGACACTCCAGCAGTCCCGCCAGGGCCTCCAAAGCCCTCACCCCTCTCCCCTCCCCCTCTGCGCACCCCTACACCTCCCCCCACCACTGTGGCCCCATCCAGGCTGCTCGGCTCTGAGCGGTAGCTAGGCTGGCGGCTGGACTTGAGGATGGAGGGACACGGAGAGTCAAGGCTCTCCCCACGGATCATCTGAGCAGAGGAGAGAGAAGGAAAAACAGACCAAAGATAAAGAAAGTAGGAAAGAAAAAACGGATGAAGATGACAGCGCAAGTGAGGAAAGGTAGAAGTAAGAAAATTACCATCTTATCTCATGAAGAGACAACAGACCACAGAAAAACAGTTTTTGTACAAATTCTAACAGGACAAAAACAAGAAAGAAAAAAAAAAGTGGGGAGCATTGGATGCTTGACTGGTACTCTAATCCATCATCACACTACTGCATCGGGAACATTGACTGGTTTGAACAAACACTGACACTGCATGTCAAAGACTGTATATGTCAACACAAAAATGGAAATACAAATACATATACATATGGTAAATGAGCCGCACATTCCAGTCAATGTCGTCTCGGGGGAAAGGATAGATTTACTCAAAACACACAGAAGACAGCCAAAGGGATACAGACGCAGTGAGACTTACTGCTCAACCGATGGCCACTGAATGATCAATTCAAAGTAAAAAAAAAAAAAAAAAAAGAGGGGCATTCATTAACAACAAAGTAAATGAGAAGGCAGACAAAACAGCCTCCAGGTCACCTGCAACAGCTAATTAGCAGATGCTGCCTTTTGTTTTGCAAAAAGCTAAACAAAAATGGCTTATTTTCTAAAAACAGCATATAATGTAAAAATCAACAAGGTTGCGTTTCTTCCAACGAAAGTATTCAGATTTAAATCCAGTTCTTTTAAATCTATCTTTACACTTAAATTGAAATGTACCTTATTTGGATGCGTGACAGCAGAGTGGTTCCTTCCTGGGCTGTTGTAAGCAGGTCGGTACTTGTACATCGATGGTGTGGGTGGAGCCTCCGTCAACAAGCTGCTCTCTGAGTGACAAGAAACCAAAAGTGACATTTCAATGAGACGTGTTTATGACACAAAACCAAGTGTCCTCAGAAGAGATAAAACAGTAGAACTACACCACCCACTCACTCAAATGTATGATCTGCACTCACACTCCGACACATCAGGGGATTTTGTTTTCAACTACCTGCATTCACTTATGTACATGTGTATGTCTGTCTCACCTTCTGTGTCAGCGCGAGGCACGCCAGGGTAACGAAAATCTGGCTTTGGAGGAGGTGGGGCCTCTGCGTCAGCTGACTGGCTCTCCATCTGATCTAGGCTGCTTTTGGACTGGAAAAGACAGAGAAAAGAGATCATGTTCATGTTTTATCCAGCTAGAGAACAGAATCATTTAATTAACATGTAATTCATCCTGAAGTCGATGTGTGACACTTAACATTAGATGAGAGCACCGAAGCAACCTCATCAAAAGTGAGGCCAACGAAAACTCAGGTGTTACAGTTTTATTCATGCAAGATTTTTGCTGGTCAAGGATGCACCATTTCACATTAGTTTAACAGAAAAATAACTGTTCACCATGACAATATTGCTAAAAATCTTTTACTCTTAGGCTATATTAACACTTGTGGCGTTTCATTTGGATTCAAGGACACATCATCATCACTCAAACCATGAAAACGTAGATTTGACAAAAATGCAGGGTCTTTGTGGGAAAATGAATTACTCAATTACTTAATTTATACTAAATACATATTTTACAAATTCTAAAATACTGAAAAATTAAGTTTAAAATTGCTCCCAAAATGAGTAGTAAATTGCTTATAAATAGTTCATAGGTCTGAGATTTAGCAGCAGTGTGTTCACCAGTCAGACAGCATCTTGAGGAGGGGGAGGGTGGACAAAAAAAAAAAAGTTTCCTCACTCTGTGTCTCCTGTCCTCACAGCTCAGGTGCAGTGCGAGTGGGGCAGTTTATGGCTTGCTCCTGCATCTGCTGATGTAACTACTAGAGACAAGTGGCAACTTGGCAACTGCATCCAATAGTTCTTTGTATGGACTTTATAAGCCACTGCAGTACTGTTTTGTTTTTGTTTTTTTTTGCTGCCACTGTGCAGCGAGCATACTACACAGTCATGCAGGAACTCAGTGTGTTTTCCACCACACACACCTGCATAATGAACTGGGGATGTTCAGCACTGCCCTCAAAAACTTCAGGCACTGATGAGCCTTTTAGATGCTCAAGGTGTTACACCAGGTGAAGGGGATGATGAGGTACACTCTGAGGTATTTAAAGCAGCTGCTCCATCAATGTCGAGACGATGGGGAGCAGCGCTAGTTTTGCAGAAATCCACAATCATCTCTTTGGTTTTGCTGATGTTGAGGATGCTTTAAAAACTAACCTCCATCTGCCTCCACTCCAGTGTTTCAACTTCGTGCCAGAAAAGATCACCATCTGTACTACTCCACCATAAAAGCTTATGTAATCAACATCCATGTTCTGCTGCAATTTATCTTTATTACAGATCGATCTCATAAAAAGGTACTATATATGCATGTATTGAGTTGCATTATTATGCAGTTAATTTCTGTATTTAATACCAGCTGATGCTAAGAGCAACAAAGACAGGAGTGCTTCCTTTTATGTTCTCATGTTATGTATGCTATTAAGGCTATACTCTTTTTTTTAAAACTTCTGATAGGGGTCAAATGATATAAGTTTGGAGAAATATGTAAGGATGTCTGCACAGCCCATTTACACCAGTATCTTTGCTCTGTTTTGTTCATTCCTCATTAAACTGCAACACCTGCATTTATAATATTAAGCAGGACCTGCAGCAGTTTTAAAAAATGCTTTTGAAGGTTAAACTTGCTTGAACAGTGTGGATACCAGGTGTACCACTGACAAAAGTCACATTTTAAAGGGAACTGCGCTATTGTTGACGCAGCCTTAACATTGCACTCGTGATACTTTCACATCCTCCAATGCACAGGATTTTTCTGTGTTGCTCTTCAGTTTTCAATATTTCAATCTAAGAACACATTTCACAGATGTAGTATGGCTCACCCTAGTGCTGTGTCGGTCATTCTGGATGCCATTGTCCAGGACTTTGGCTTCAAGTTGAGCCTCAGTGAATGACGGCCTCAGAAATGGTGGCTGAACTTCTACTGCCTGTCGGTTACGCCACCGACCCATGTACCTGTAATGTATACATATATTTAAATATTATTTAAAGCTACACAAGCAGTGTGTTACTCAACTGACAAATATAATATAGAATCAGAAACTATTCAAAGGGGAATCTATTTACTAATTTATTCCCTTAAGTGAATGGACATCTGAAAACAATAAAAGAGAGTGGAAAGTTGAGTGGGAAAGAGAGCAATGGAAAGACAGGAGGAGTGGAAAAAATTGTTAAGGAGTGTTATGAGGCGAGAAGTAAACAGGTGAGTGCAAGTGAGAGGAGAGTATTGACCTGGGAGCCTGGGAGCTGCAGAGGACTTGTGAAATATTCCTCAAGCACCCATTGGTGAAAGGGTTAACTCCTCCCCGGAACTTCCCTGTCACCTGCAGTGGGAAAGAAATACAAGCATCCTTATAAATAAATACTTTCCCATAGATTCCAAAATTAAAAAAATAGGAAGAAGAAGAATGGTAGGCCAATTTTATGATGCACACAAACAGTTCTTGTATGTACCTGTTCATTTGTGGTCCTACCACGAGCCACCAGCACTATGTGGAACCCTGTCAGGCCAGCGACTGGGACAAAAAACAGACCAGCCACACACATTACAGCCATACTGGGACACAGGGTCAAGGACGTCACGTAATTTCAAATAAATTAAAAAAAAAAAAATAATAATAATAATAAAAAAGACAATATAACCAAGAACGTCAAAAGGAAAGGGAAGTCCCTAAAGATGTTTTGCATTCTTCTGACTACCAAAGACAACAAAAAGGATACGTAACAGCAGCGTGTGCCGTATCCAGCTCCTGGCGGTGGTTCAGGACATAAACCAAGCCAAAAGTAAATACGTTCACGATGTGGGTTGTAAGAGACAACAAAAACAGGAAGAAATAGCGATAATTCCTCCGGCCAATGCAGTTGTTCACCCAAGGACAATGGTGGTCAAAATCCTAAAAGAGCAAGACATCAGAAAACAAATAGATTCAAGCATAAGTAACAACATCAATGAGAGGGAAACAAAAACATGGAGGAAAAAAACAAACAAACTACAATACATGACTGTAAGTGACAGTCATCCAGACAAATTCCACTTCACATTCTCACTTATGAAAAGCTAAAAATAGGACAAATCTAGGCTGAGCAATCATGTCACTCAGGAGTTTTAGAGGCTTGGTGTGAAATTAGGACTTACCTTTGAAACTAAGACATCACACGCATCTATAACAACCATTTGAACAGCACTGTCAGGCTTAACGCTTGCCTTGAAGACTTGAAAATTTTCAAACCCTTAACTTTATAATCACAGCGCCGAGCTTGTGTTTTATCAAGAGTAAGAAGGGAAAAACACACACACACAAATATAAAGCATTAACCCCATTCTGCTTAATTCACCTGCAACACTTTCACTCACACTCATGTTATCAAGAAACAAACCATGCTGATCATGGAGTCATCATACAGATATCAAAGAAAATTGTGTTTATAATAAATAAGAGTGTGTACCTCCACACAGTTGTCGCAGACAGAGCAGTGCGAGCAGCGCGGAGGGCGGTAGAAGCGGCAGGTCGAGCACCACTTCATGCGCACCTGGATGCCTTTGATCTCCACTGTCTTATAAAGAGGAGCACGGAAATCATCCTCTTTATCCTCATCCTCTTCCGCTACAGACAAAAGACACAACACACTGATCTACTCACACCATAATGCTCAAGACATGTTTTTCCTAAATTATGTTCCTCTCATCCCCTGTGGCCATAATTCATGATTATTTTCAGTCTTGCCTATCACATACCGAAAAGCATTATATTGTTGGCACATGATAAGCTTAAAGAGAAAAACCTTTCACACCAATGCTGTTGAAACCTTACCTCTGGGGAAAACTCCAGGGTCCATGAAAGTTGCCATGCAGAAGTTGGCGAGGGTAAAGAGGAAGATCACAGCATTGTAAATGGGAATGATGGAAGATAAATAGCCTGACAACCACGGGCATCTGGACAGTATAAAGAGAAGCCACAAAACTGTAGTTACACAAACAGACTCAAGCATTTTGTTAGCAAGCCACAGATGGGACAATGCTTCTTCCACACTCCATCAACAACTGCTGATGAGCCTTTGTGCAAGGTAAATTAACCCCCGCCAGCTCCACTGAGGCAGCTCAGTGGCTAAAAATTATAAATGCAGAGCTCACAGGTGTGAAAGAGTGAAACTGTGGACAAGTGCTGCTAAAAAATGGCAATCAATATCAGCAAATTTCCTCTGAAGAAATATAAGTTAAAGAAACATAAAAAAAAAACAAAAAAAACAAAAGCACGTCTTAATAAAATGCTGCATATGTATTTTTGGGATGTGTGTATCCAAGATAGCCCATGAAACACTCACGTGAAGCAGAAGAAGAGGGTTGTGGCCCCAACAAGGAAAGTTGTGGCTGCAGACACCGGGACGTATCGACTCGGTCGAAATGGACGGGGAGGAGCAGAAGCGGGTCCCCCTACTCCTCCCCCAACCCCCCCACCACTGAAACCGGGCATCAGAGACGGAGACAGGAAAGGAAGACGGAGTGGGAGGTAGATATCTACGGCCTACCAACCGTAAAGGGGTGCTTTACAGGTCAAAATAGTGAATTTGGTGTTTGCTTGAGAGGAGGGGCCATCACTACAGACAGGAAAAGAAAAAACAACACTATGCAAAGTGGCAACCAAATAGAAGCATGAGGAATTCTCTGTGTCCAGACAGAAACGTATCCTGGCACTAATTTAAAACAACGCAATGTTGTTTTTTTAATAGAGTAATATACAATACAGCTTTACTTGCATGTGCACAACTTCCTGTAAATATTTAATCTGTGTGCATAATTTAGTCTCTATACAAGAGTAACATGATATAAAAATATATGTTGGTAATTGATAAATAGTTGGTATGGCTTAAATGTAGCTGTATTTTGGTGCAAAGATATAAACACTGCTGTGCATATATAAAAAGGACAGATGTTTGTCCACACATCCACAGCTGGAGAAATCTACATTGCTCTCTACTCCTGAAACTCTGTGTTTACATTAAAGCTCATCACTGTGCTTAAGTTCTGAATATCTCCTTCAGTGGAAATGAATATAAAAAGAAAGGAAAAATGTAGAGGTAGTCCAGCAGGCCAAGGGAGGAGAAGAGACAGAGGATTGAGCACAGCAGCTGCTGATGACTGCTGTAATAGTCCCAAGCAGGCTTATTTAGGCACTGGGTGGGTGGAAGAAAGTAAGGATGGAAGCAGGAGGAAAAGTTCCAGCACGTCAAACTAATTTGCAGGGGAACCAACCAAAACAAATTTAGTATTAAAGTTAGCTTAACATTAAACTGAAGTCCATCTGGAACTTATTTTTAAAAACCTGCTTAAAAAAAAGATGAAAAAAAAAGTTTAACCTTGCCTTTGCAAGTACAAAATATATATATATATGTATATATATATCCAACCAGAGTCCCCTTGGTCTTCTGAGATGACAGTCTTTAGTCTCTAAGTCTTTAAAGTGGCTGAATCAACTCGATCCATAAAGAAGCCCCATGTCATTCTCAAAGGCATCACCGCACTCAGATGGGGCTGGGTGTAGCGACCTGTCCCACCTCAGAAATTTCTGCAGGTAGATCTCCATTCCTGTTCCACACCTCTTACAGAAAGCCATGTACAGTGTGGGTTTTACATTGTCTGATATATTTCAGTGTTTTCTTATTGTTGGCTCACAGTCTTCATTCATCTCCTGGCTCTGTGGCTGTACTCGCTGACAGTCCTGCAACAACAGTTATATGAGAAAAGTGTCAATAGGAAAAACTTATGAAGAAACAAGATAGTCACTTGCATTTAGTTACAGATTAAATTAGTATGTGATTACAGTGTAGGCTATTACGTTTGTAGTGCTGTTTTTGAAGAAAATTACACATAAAGTGACCAGACTAATTTTCTTGAAATTAAGCAATGTTACTTTTCTGAAAATTCTGATATGCAAGTGGCCTTGGTGGGGAACTGAGCTCTCCAAATAATACCACATGTTTTAACTTAATACATTTAAATGCTTGATCTTCCTTAGTCCCAGATTCATGCTTGTTTCCTATGCAAGTTCAGACTGAAAATCTTTGTGTTTTTCCCTGTTGGTTGTAAAATAAAACTGATTCTAGCTTCTGGCATTGTACATGTATTGGTTGAAGTTCAATCTAATAAACAATTGTTTCACAATACTCTGCCAAACTTCTGGTTGGACTAATAAACGTTGCTGTCACACTTTTCAGCATTAGTCATAAACAGAGTTGTTCAACGGCTGCTGTTGAACAGCTGTAACGTCAGTGCCCTCGGGCTGTCAAATGAACACCTCCCCCCAGTGGGAACTCAAAATACCGTGGAAAAAAAAAAAAAAACCCACAACGACCTGAGAAACAAGCATCACGCCTGTTTCCTCCATCTCCACATCGAAAAAGAAAGTCCGCGGCGCGTGAACAGACCGAAAACGGATCCGGAGTGGCTGTGTAATCTGAGAGTTTAGACACACCCCTCTAATCAACAATCATCCGTGATAAGAAATGAAGAGCTGTAACCGAGACATCGTCAATTTGTCTGATGGTAATCATCTCATCTGCTCCACAACAATCCCCCAACCCCCGACTATAAAGGATGTTAATCCTCAAATCTCCGTATCGAGCTCGGCTCGTGGTGTCACCACAACGGCGCTACGACGCTGGGCAAATGCCATCCGTCTGGAGAACAGGTTTCTGTTGTTTTGATTAAAACTACAACACGAGTTCACGTTTGGATGGTACCTTCAGACATACTCAACATGATTTTTTTTAAAAGGAAAAAAAAGCAGGCCAATGCAGACCCCAAGGATTCAGTCAAGACAACTAACGTTGCTATAATCTACTCACACCACGGTGATCCAAATAAAATACACGCTAAGATTTCAAATTCACAAACTCTGTAATACGTTTGTTCAAGAAGGCAATATGAAGAAATTTTAGCGCAAAACACAGTGGGCTTTTACCAAGCCTCAAAAGTTTTTGGCGACACTGTTCAGTCCTTCACAACGCCGCTGCTGAGTTACCTGGCTAGCATGGGAGCTTCACACAAGCTTTTACTGACGGTTCACGAGACAGCAGTAACGAGTCTCGGCTAAACAGTCACCATGGAAAGGCAGTAAATCACGCACCTAGTGTCGAACATGCGAGCTGTCTCGTCCGTGGGGTGTGGGTCGTTTTAGTCCACCTTCAGTTAGCCGCTAGCACACCACTTAGCTCGCCTGCTAGGCCGACAGAATCCCGGAACTCGTCCGTCGGTCCTCAGCTGGAACGAACAGCCAATCAGAAACAGATGGGGCGTGGTCTTTCATTAAAAAAAAGGAGACGTTCAGAAAATTAATTTGAAACAATAGTTCTTCCATTAGGTGATAGTTCTTTTTTAAAAATATACAATACTTTTAGCTTTTTTTAAATGCATAGACGTTGACTACATGGACTTAAAACATACACTTTTAGGGTACATACACATATAAAACATACACATTTAGGGTGTTTTTCATATGATTTTATTAAGATTTTACAGACAAAAAACACACAGAGGATACACATCCATATTACTAATCTCTTATTACACCACATCCCATATGTGCTCCAGTGGATTGAAAACTGTTGAGTGTGGTATGATAAACTCGTTAACATCTTTAACAAACCAGTTTAAGGTGATTTGACCTTTGTGGCATGATATATTATCCTGCTGGAAGTCGCCAACAGTAGATGGGGACACTGTAGTTATAAAGAAATGGACATGGCCAGCAACAAGATTTAAGTAGGTGGTGCTGTTTTAAAGGATGCTTAGTTGGTACTAAGGGTCCCAAAGTGTGCCAAAAACAATTTCCATTACACCATGATGCTTTACAGGTCACCAGACCATAGCAGAACTTCATAGACAATGACCATGCGTGCTTAGAATCATGAATCAAAATCATATGCATGATTTTGGGCTGCAGAAGGAAGCTTGACTACTTGGAGAAAACACAAGCACAGAGATAACATACAAATTCCACCAAGAACGGCCCCAGTTAGGATTTGAACCAAAGACCTCGGTTAAATTTTAATTTTAATTTCAAAACATATTTAATCTCCAAATTGTATGATCTGTTTCACTTCCCCATCATGTCAGAAAAAGGTATTTTCTCTGTCACTTCATGTTTTAACATGCAAATGTTAGTTGTTGAAGTGGCAGGTCACAAATCAGTGAGTGAAAACATGGAGCATTAATCCATTTAATTATACAGTTTGAAGCAAAGCAAAGTAGCTAAGAAGTTCACTGCAAGGCCTTCCAGTTAAAAACCTCAAAAAAGACCAAGGCTCAATAGATGGAATACTTACAGTCTTATGTTCTTTTTATTGCAATGGTCTTATTTAAAAAATGGATGGGTACTCCTAAATGTTATAATTTTACCCTTAAGAACACAAGAACTTTTTTATCAACTAGAACCAAGTCCCGTGATGATGCTAGAGCCAGTTCAGAGATAATTTGTGACATTTTAAAAACTGGTTTTCATTTCTATATATACAGAGCCTTGTTTGTCCTCAAAACCAATGTCTTAATATTGACAGTGTATGTTTACAAAGGTTGTGGTTAAAGGCAGCTGGTTTTTGTGAACACTCTTTGCTGTTTCCAAATGCTGACAAGCACTTCTGAATGCTTCTACGAGCAGGATTAATGCCGTCTGTTTTCAAATACATTTTTTAACAATTAATTCAAAAGCAACCACGGATGCTGCTTTAAGCACGGTATCTGACAACATTCATAAACACTGATTGCCCAACTCAAAAGCAACAATAGTTGCTCTTCCACGGTTACTTCCAACTCACTTCCAAGTTGGAGAAGAGCTTTTTTATTTTTTTATTTTGAATAAATCAGAATAGATGGCACAGTTACTTTAATGTACTAAACATAAAAGTTAAATTATTTTAGTAGGACTAGACCTGCTGTTCTTTTTTTTTTTTTTTTTTTGTAGCTTTAAAATTACTTGCAGTTCTGTCAACAACCAACGCAAGCAGACAGTTTCTGTGCCCCGTTGTTCTGGTTGGCAGGATAATCTGGTTCTGGTAGGATAATCCCACTAACCTAACTCCTTAACGTAACTGGTTCTTGCATGTAGCCCAGCAGAGTTTTAGCCCTAGAGTAAAACCACTTTTCCTGGCACTGGACTGGTGCTTTCTTCACAGCTGAACCTCAAACCAGCTCCAAACCCAGTACTGGCTCTGAACCCGCACTGGAACTGCTATGTTGGAAATGAGTCACAAGAGTTTGAGGTGGTCACCCCGTCTCCCCAGACACTGACATAATGAGATTTAATGGCATCTATGGGATGTGAGTTCAGCCCACAGAGACCCCATGCTTTGGTCCACATGGTCCAAACCATTGACTGCAGAACCTCATGGTACCGGACACACCAGAACATCTTCTGAAGGTGTAAAGAATCACTATTATTTCATTGTTTTAAATTTCAATAACATTTTGGTTTGATTGATAGCATTAAATGGGTTAAAAAATATATCTATATTTATGAATTCAGTTTGTCTGTGAATATAACTGCAAACATTGTGCACTTGAAAAATTGAATCCACTTAAGAATGCCCAACGTTCTATGTACCTTACAGAAGAAGTTTGTTTTAAATGTGAACGACTGTCTCATCATGGACTGACCCATGATTTTTTCTGTTTTCTATACCCAACATGGGATGCATGTAGAGGGGATAATCCTCTACATGAAGATTATAGTCCATGTTGGTGCTCACTCCAGCTGTCAATAGGCCAAATGCAGGGTTTCACCCTGGACAAGTCACCAATTCATCACTGACTAAAATGATAATCAGGATATAGAAATATGAAATGATTAATTAACCAAGCCGTATCCATTTTAGGGGGAAAAAATACAAGAAACAAAGGATTACATTTATTCTTAATATGAAAAAATATGTATGGAAAACAATTATCTGTTAACATGACCCTGTAACATTTTTCAATCATGTTCAACATGTTTTTGCATTTTTCAGATATTTGGACACACTGTGCATTGCAATGTTATCAGAATTCCTGTCTCCTGCCAAATAGTTGCGTCACACCTATACTGCTGGTACAGCTGTGGCACCTGAAAAACATTTACAAGACAAAGATATGGAAAATTAAAACACCATTAGGTCTAAAGAATACTCTATAAGCTGATAGGTGTTGCCAAAACAAACATTAAAAGAGCTCCTACTGTATGGTTCCCAAACAGTAAACAACATGGTGTTAGGATATGGCTTCGGGTTAGTGTCCTTTATCGTACTTTGGTCCAGAGACGATAAACACCACAGGATGTGTACACCAGGCCACGTCTCCCACTTCAGACATAATTTAAGAATGGCTGGTGAGGATACTTTTTTACTACAAGACAAAATTATTAGAATTTTTGTTTAAGGCTCATTAAACTTATAATTAAGCTCAGACATCATTACTAATAAGAATTGGATGTATTCAAATAACCTAAACTGCTGTTGGCACTGAAGTTAGTACAAAACACTGAGTAAAACACTTGGTGTGTCCCAAAGGTTGTATACCTTTACCTTTTGTAGAAGATTAGAGTTGGCGTCAAAAGCTGGGAGCCTTACTTTTTAAAATTAAAAGTTTATTACTCAAGAGAAAAATTGTGTTATTTATAAAACAGATGATCAAAAAAGATCATTCCTGCTCTTGTGACAGCAAAAGACATTTGTATAGCATGGCCAATAAAACAGATTTCAAAGCTATAGCTGCTAAGAGTTCCAATGCTTAAACATTTTACCTCTAAAAACCCTTACAAAGCACAAAATAAGACATCCTGGACACAAAATCCAACAGAACCGCTCCTTAAAATGATCCCCACCGCTTCCCAAGTCCTGTTTCCCAAGATGCTGCCTCATTTCATGTCCATGAAGCGGATGTCCATGATAAGTAGGGTGTGTCTGGGCAGTGGTCTGGGTGCTGGGGACAAAACTTTCATCACTTGTGTCTGAGTGTCAACGAACGTTACCACAATAAAGCCACACACAGGGCTCTCCACAATACTCTTTCTAGCACCTTCATCCCCATCGTCAACGCTACTCACACTCAACACGTGATAAGTCAGGTCTCTCCCTGGTGTCACCGGCACCAGTTTTAGCTGCGTGTCATCCTGAGACATTCCCAGAGGCAAGCACGAGTCTGGGATGGATGGTGCTCCAATCTTGTAGATGCGAACGTCTGAAAAGCGCACTTCGAAAGAAAAAGGGTAGAATGACACTCCACGGAAACCATAGAAATACTCCCGGATCTTCTCATCCCGGGTCTCCCGTCGGCATTCCTTGGAGCGTTCAACCACTCCCCCAGACTTGGGTAGGAGGACAACTCGCACAAAGTGGGGCAGGTCTCGTTTGAGTTCATTATAGAGCCTCTCATGGTCCAACACCAGCACCACATCCACCTGAAAAGTAGAGGCACAGTGGACCAAAGCCTGGTATCCAGAACCTTTCACCCAGCCACATGTGTTGATGATGCAGCCTCCCACGCTGGCCTTCCGGTTCACCTCACAGCGCTGGGAAAACACCTCGGCCAGGCATGACGTCAGCTACAGGTAATGAGGAAGCAGGAGAAAAAGTGGCAGAGAATAACAATATACCTGATGATAGCTGACCTAAACTTTTCATATGAAGTTACTATTTTAGTCAGTGAAAGATCTAAAATCTTTCTTCTCACCTTGTTGTAAAGTTTGATGTTGGTCCCAGGAGTAGTGGAGCCAAAGTGGTAGACCAAAGGAGCTTGGACTGAGAAACCTTCCTCCACATCTGCTGGACGTTCAATGCACAGCGCTGATACTGTCCCTGGTACCGATACCTGAGGGAGAACAATGTCCTCTTAGAATAACTATATTAATATAACACAATGAGTGTTCATGAGGTCTTAGACATATTTACAATGTGACTTTGAGGGAAATCACTTGAAAGAAAATATAGCATAAGCTGCAGTGTTAGCATACTCCACCTGAACCCTATTTATATTACATTTAAAAAAAATATTAGTTGTAATAAAAACACACAATCTACAATATTAAAATAATTAACAAATGAAGGAAATAACATCCCAGCATTTATGTGGATGATTCTTTGACATTTGGAAACCATGTAATAACTAATAAAAACCAAGTACTTATTGTAAAAAACATAACTGGAATAGTTTGTTCTTCTTCAACAATAATAAATACATCTTAAACAGTAGCTGAGTGTCCTTAAACTTGTACAGAAATAAGCATCTTCTGTCATTCAGTACAAAGACTTGAAATAATATAAAAGTACAAAATAATATAAAAGCATGACATGACAATGCCCTTGTGTTTTTGAGGCTAAAAGCTACATTGTGTAGTCCCTACTCTTAAATTAAAAACAGGTGACATGTGGTTACAATTTACACCCAAATCCAAGAAAACTCAGTCAATACACTGTGATACATAATCATAACGTGCACCTTGTACTATTTTTCTTAAATCCCAAATAGTCTGGTTATATGCTATATGTATTATGACAAGTCAAATTATTTTACCCCACTCTGTCCAACATCCAGTTCCACTAGTGTTGGTCTTCTTCCAACCCTCACTGCATAGTTGAGAAGTAGCCGACACACTGTTGACTTCCCCACATCTGTAGGCCCCACCACCATCACCTGAAGGACAAGTAATGAGTCAGTAGTTATATAAAAAACATATACAGACAAAATTATAAATACAGGCAGTTATCCCTTATTAAAACTCACCCTTGGACCTCTCTCATTGTCTCGCTCTGCTTGTTTCCTCATCTGTTCAAGGGCAGCATGTGCATTCAAGTAGAGCAGCATGGGAGTGTCTTTAGCAACATAAGCCACCTGCAATGTTGACAAAGAAACACTGCTTATTTAAGTCTTATACATTTCAGAACTTCCACAAATCTGCCTGGACTTTTCTCTACATACTCACCTCTGGCTTCCCATACAGATTGACACAGCAACCCTGCCAGGTGAAAACTGCTATCTTGGAGCCTGGCCCGAAGGTGTACTTCTTGTTACGGTTCAGCTCTGAGCCAAACACCTCAGCCATCCCCGTGAGGAGCTCCAGCTCCACTTGATCCGACGCCTCTCCTGCTTCCACCTCAAACCTGAGCTCGGTCTCCTTCTCCAGGTCAAACCTGGTGCACACCTTCCCGCTTGCTGGAGCGTCTTCACTTGTCTTTTCCACAACCTCTGTTGCCATGACTGAGAAGAGAAAAGAGACATCAAGTGATGAAAAAACACATTTCTTCGTGAGTAATCGATGCGTCTTTAAAACTGTTTTGATATAGACAAAATCATATAAACAAAGTTGTATGATATTAAAAACATTAATACACCATGACATACCTATGGGAAAAATGTGAACTGGTATTGAAAAAGTCAAGCTGTAAATAATAAGGTTAAGCCCAATTAATGAGAAAAATGGAAAAGACGTAAAAATCTACAGAATAAACGAACCCATTAGCTAACAGTTAGCAGCCGCGCCTAATATTTCGTTAATAACTTTAATAAAACTGGAATAGCCGTGTAAAAATGATCCAAACGTTTCATATTTAGCTAGACTAATGTTTACGAGTTTCACACGTACCTACTAATTTTCAAGAAATTAAGTTTTCAAGTCCTAACTCATGGAAACGGGTTACGCTGTGGCTCGTGATGATGACGACACGACTCTAACAACCAATAGTATTCAACAAACTCTTCTTCTTCTTCTTCTTTCCGTAGGTGAGTTGCATTACTGCCCCCTTCTGGTTTTAATGCGCTCACATTTGCTTCATAGTCTTTTTACCACTTTTCCATAGAAACTGTGCTGGCGTGCTGCATGTGTCTGTGGTATGCCAACTGCACAGCAGCGGAGAAGAAGATGCTTCAGAGGGTCATTACCACTGCTCAAAAGACCTGTATGACCTGTTTAAAATACGGTGCTTCAATAAAGCCCTGAAAATTCCCAGGGACCCGTCTCACCCAGGACATCACTTTTTTGAACTTCTGCCTTAGAAGATACCAGCCAATAAAATCCAGAACAAACAGGCTGAAACACAGTTTTTATTCCAGAGCCATCACTGCACTCAACATGAAGATGTTATATAACCTGGTGCAATAATTTTCACTTTTAGTTTACTAGTTGTTTAATAATTTATAAACCCGGTGCAACAATGCAAACAATGTAGATATGTTTGGTTTGTATAATGTTCCCTATTGTTCATTTTTATGTTGTCTTTTTCCTTTTTTTTCTCTTTACTATTTATGTCTTTTATTACCACTGCAAGGTTTGCACTAAAAAAAATAAATAGTAGAAGTACAATGACAATAAAGCTCTATTCAATTCTATAAAGTTGTGCTGTTTCTTTATAATATCCATTTTCAGTTGTCCCTGTGACAAGCGGCTCCTGATTCAGCTTCTTCATCCTAAGAAGACGCACACAGACTTCTACCTTTATCTTCATCGACTATATTATCTTCTCAATGCTGGTTTGATGACTTTTGGATATATGTTGCCTTGTTACAGTATCTAAAACAAATTGCAACAGTTGGCTCTCATTCAATATTGACCAATGGCTCTAACATCCCACGTTGTCAAAATACAGAGAAACTGTGGAAACCAGTATCTTGTCACCTCTGTCAATGTTGGGTGTAACTTGGTTGGAGAAGAGGCTGACCACAGATTCTGGACTCAGAATAATCTGAATACTCTGATAGAGAACTACAAATAACTGGAAGTTCACCTAGATAACAAACTTGACTAGAAATACAACCTGAAGGATGTTTACAAGAAGGGACAGTCGACTGTTCTTCTTGAGGAAGTTTGGTCTTTGAAACTGTCTCAAAGTCAAAT
Organism: Zenarchopterus dispar; assembly: GCA_028564865.1. Classification (NCBI taxonomy): domain Eukaryota; kingdom Metazoa; phylum Chordata; class Actinopteri; order Beloniformes; family Zenarchopteridae; genus Zenarchopterus; species Zenarchopterus dispar. The sequence goes on from JAOWBL010000002.1 coordinate 7,235,943, forward strand.
CTTTGCAATATCTCACCTGAGCAGAATAGATATTTTAATTGTGTTTGTCCAACCTTTTTGCCTCCAACACCAGAGAAGTAAAAAAAGAAAAAAATCTTCAGATTAGGTTGCTCTCAGGCTTCTTTCTTGCATGATAGTTTTGAGTTAGATTTGAGAATGTGGGTTTGTATTGAAGTACAATTTTTTTTCCCAAAGTAATTCCTTGTCCATGTGGTAATATCAGCTTTTAAAGAAATTTGGTTCCTTATGCTGGAGCTGCTTGATGCAGTTATTTGAGGGATAAGAGATCATGTGTCAAACTTTGACTTGAGCCTTCACTTTTAATGCACAAAGATTCTTTATTTATAAAATTCTTAGACTTTCACTGTAGAGGGACAAATGTGCAAAGGCATTTAATTGGGTGGTTAAACAAAATTAGTTTAAACATTTTAATGACTTTAACTAACAGGAGGGTCATCTACCAACTAGTACTCCGTGGATACTTGATCATTTCATCAGGCCCTCGAAAAAAACAAAAGGCATATATCCTAAAATGTGTTTCTATCCCATACTATGTACGTACTTTTTTGTTTTGGAAGTATTAGAGCTGACATGAAGGAATCAATATAAATTAATTTATATTGATCCCCTCATGTCAGCTTATTAGAGAAAAAAATGGGTTCATACAACTAACTACAAATGTTTTTCTTTTAATAAATCACTTGCTTTTTTCACATTTATGGTTTGAGATTATATATACATATATTAGTCCTATTAAAATATATTATGTAATTTCATTTAATCAATTTATCTAGATAAGTAATGATTATTCTGGGACTTTTTGTTACATTGCAAGATAAATAATATATTTCTGAAAAAAATAAAGCACCCACAACAAATGTAATGATCACTTTATTTACCAAAAACAGATTTAAAACTACAGTTAACTTTTGAGGAACATGAACTAAAACACTTGGAAAAGGAGTAAGACTTTGGCGTTGTTCATAGGCTCTCCACTAGAGGTCACCGTCTACCCAGAATATGTCATCATTTGGAGCTGGACTCCTCAGAAGAGGGACAGAGAGCTTCTCCTTGGTCACTCCTCATCATTTTGCTTCCACAGATGACTTCTCCTGGATAGTCGACTGAAGATGAGAAGAAAAGCTTGTTTAAGTGAACTGTGGTTAGATCTTAACCCTTTAAATCCATTAGCCAAGCTTTTAGTTTTGACAAACCTTCACTGGAGGTCTATTTAGCCTTGACAGCCTCCTGTAGCGCAGCAGCTACAACTTCAGGTTGAGGAAACTTCAGCTTACGTGGCGGACCCTTCTTTATCCCGGTCCACAGAGATGTTTCTGACAAGATAGAGCACAAGAGCTCGGTTATTTATAGGAGAAATGTTTAAAATAAATTAATACTATCCTTTCCAAAAGCACCTTGATGAAGAGGTTTCTGTGACACTGTCTTAACATCGGAAATTTTTTCTTTTTTTTAAAAAAACTTCACGTGTTACACTTCTTGTATCCAATGAGAAATTCAAAGGTAAAACTAAGCGTAAGATTAATTCAGTTTTGAAGTACTGCAATCACAACCTGACATTGCTATAGACTGCTTTTAAATTTAGGCTATTATTAATTTAAAAAACAAAACAAAACACTGACTTTTGCTCCTTTCAATTTTAGCACCCACAACAAAAGGGTTAATTTTATTTTTTTAAACCATCAGTCCAGCTCTTTGCCAACAATGATGGCAGGTGCTTCTTTTGGGACACCAACTTGCAGAATTAATCTCTGACTTTCCGCCTCAGGATCCTCACCTTTGTCTCCGTCCAGCAGAGTGATCTCAAAGCTGTTCCTGCGCGGTTTCTCAGGGTTGAGGACCACAGTGAGACCAGGGTGGGCAGCCAGGAGAGCAGATTTCACCTCCTCGGCATTACGCCCATAGACTCGTCAGCTTTTACTGTCAGAGATAAGAGATCGACCATGAGATGGAGATCTGCGCGGGAGGTTCAGTCATTTATGAGCATGATCTGTACATGTACATGACCTCATCTGTACAGCACTTTGGTCAACTCTGGTTGTTTTTAAATGTGCTTTATAAATAAACTTGACATGATAGCTTATCATGTGGTAGAGATACATTTATACAAGTGCTGTCCATGAACACAACACATACTTATTAATGCACATCTGGTTTTTATTTGTACTACAAAGTTAACTATCAGACAGGGGGACCAAAAATGTCTCATGACATTTTTGGTCGTGAGACATTTTTTCTTTATTAAATCTGTGAACCCTCTTACTCTGGAGCTGTATGAAGAGAATCAGGAACTTTTAGATTTAAAACACTTTAGAAACTTGACTGATTCTGTTTCTCCAAATATAGTGCAACAAATATAATCCTATCTTCTGTAAAGCACTGCATCTATCACTGAGCCACTATTCTTTTCATCTGTTTTTTTATGTGATAAATATCAATAATCACCTCAATCATTACTGCGACTGAGCTCACACTCCTGTTGGTGTGAACAGTGCACTTTGTAACCAACCACGGACAAATCTAGAGCTTACTTTTATGCTGCCATTATTTTTTTGTCACTTGAAGCAGCCAAAATAAACTTTTTGCTACCACTGTAGGTTAAACCAGCTCGTTGTGTTTACTGACAAGGGTGTCAGTGAGCACTTGGGTAAATAACATACTTATATATGCAGCTTAATAATAAGTCCCACAGTTTCAAGTTAACTGCTTGCAGCTCTATGATTAAGCTCCTAAGACCTGACATGTCCACATATGTGGACATTACATAATCTATAATATTTATTTACTTTACCATAATATTTAATTATGCTTTATGTGGGCTGAAGCCACGAGAAATAGCGCAAAACAAGCCAAGCCTCAGGGAGGGTAAAACTAACCTGTTTTTCTAAAATAATAATGATAAAAATAAAATAAATTACTTAATAGGCTTCTTTGCGTACCTTTGACATCCAACCGCACGAAAGGGAAATCTGAACAATTTTTACACGTGTCTAAGTACCTCGAGTCACTTAAGTACTTACCAGTGTTCAATAATCACCCTTAAGCCGTCTTGGTTGCTCTCCTGCTCTCCTTTCTCCTTTTTCTCAACTGATGTTGTCTCATCATCGGATTTAACCTCCTCCTTCTTCCGCTTCGTCCCTCTGCGGCCTAAAAACAACACGCGTGTTTATTCGTGTTTATCAAACCCGAACACCTCAGCGTCATTATGACCATTACAACTATTGTATTAAACGGCAAAGCAGCAATAAACTCAATAAATTAATGCACAGACAATGAATGAAACACTTTCTCGTCTGTATAATTTCAGAAACGGCGAAATATTTTTGTTATTATCTTCCTACTGGTAGACCGTTAGCTCGGAAGCTAGCAAACGTGACACCCGGTTTGACAACAACCAGTGTAACAACTAAGTTATTGTAACGAATGTAAACTTAAAGCTTTGCATCTTCATAATGTAAATAATCTAATTTTGTCCACAATTTAGTGCGGCGCACACTCACCTGCTGCTCTGGACGCCATTGTTGTTGTTACACAACTTTCGCGCGCATGCCGACTGTACCAATACCTTCGGTTAGGGGGTGGGTCAAATTATAGACGAAACCATAAATCTAAACCTAGGGGTGGGTGTCTTCAGAGTCAATAAAGACTGAAAAAATATAAAAATCCACAATCGCAGATGTTCATCTTAATTTTTGATAATTAGCGTGGTTATTTCATATCCATTTTGCTACTCATTGAAAGAAATATTTTTTTACTTGGGGAAACAAATAAAGTTGGGGACCCTTCATTAATTTCACATAAAACTGTTCAAATGTCAAGTAGTTTTTTTAAACACTACAACATTGCTTTATGTGCGGCATTTCTGTTTTAATGTTTATTTAAAATAACTAATAAATTCCAGCCTCACATTTTGCTCAATAACACCTAAGATAACTGCTCCCTCTGACTCAGATGGTGGCCATATTGGTAGCTACAAAAGTGGGTAGCAAATAACAAATCAATAGAAACAAAAACAAACACCAGCACAGTAAAATATAGCACTAACCTACAGATATCATTTTAATGCATAAAGACTTTAAGTAAGAATGGTTAACAGGCATGGTGGGAGTATAGTATGTAACTTTACATGTTTATATTTACATGAGTCAGGCTGGAAAAGTCATCATTAATTGTGCTAATGTTAAGCACTTTTGCACTTAGCCATGCAACTGTACCTATCCATCATTCGGTATTTTACTGATAAAGCAGAATACAAATAGAACAAAACATTTCAACAAAGCAAAATGTGGCCATAAGCTATTGCTGATGTGCAGTTTAACATAGTGTAGCAACACAATCCCAACCTCTATGGATTAATGCTGGTTGAATGAGCTAATTCATCTGTCAGTTTCATACAAATCTATCACTGAATGATAGGAATTCCTGTTAGACACAGATTTGAACCTTTTTGAACAAGAATCATGAAAAAAATATGCTCGTTCTCCCACAGCCAAAATAGATTTTGAACTAGTTACATCCAGCTATAACAGCATTAGTAACAGAGACTTATACCAGCTGCTGCTCCAACACGAAGCTGATGGCAATTAGATGATGCAACATCCACTAGCTGAAGTCCTGGATGTGCCTGGGCCTACCGATTGACTTACGCTTTTTTCAATACAGTTTCCAGTAACGTTATCATTAAAATACTGTGTCTCTTGGACTCATTAAAAAGGCTTTCGCATATGCAGAGATGACATGCTGTGATGTCTGGCAGACCTGTTTTTTTAAGTCTCATATCTGCGTCATTCCATCCCTGATAAACATGTAGATTATTCCTTCTTTTAGCTCCACCAAACAATGATTTGCCTGTGTAAATATTTGTGTTGTCCGTGAAGCTCTAAAGAATTGAACTCCCATATTTTCGAATAATTATCATAATCCCCAAGTCTGGACCCATGTGGGGCAGCTGAAAGACAATATCCAAAACAAACAGGAGGAAAGTGAGAGAAAGCCACGCAGAGCAGCAGATGGATGTGTCTCAGTACTCCAAAGTCAAGCTCAAATATGACGTTACCGGAATAGCAATCTCCAAGTCTGTCACTTTTTTTGGGCAGAAAAAGTTGGGTAATTATCCAAAGAACGTCACAAGTTGCATCTGTACCAGAAAAAGACTTCTTGCCAGAGTGAGGTGGACTGGCTGACTCACAGCCTCTCGTTTACTCATTGTTCTTTTGTTAACAACAAACTGAAGACTTCCACTTGTTGGGTGCACTGTCACTTCTACTCTTGTCATCTTTGTCATGTGATTGTATCGTCCTCTCTTTTTGCATCACACCAGGGAAATATACATCAAATCTCCAGTGTTTCTTTGGCTCTCAATCTGTCTTTGTGGCCTGTTGCGGTTTATTTTTAGCTATGTGCGTCATTCCTCAGAGGAGTTGAGAGACCGCCGGACAGATGCACGCTTTCTACACCCCACTCACCTCTTTTGCTTCTAGTTGATTCAAAACCGGATGCACAGTGCCTCCACATATTTGCTCATGCAAAGGTTTCCTGCAGGTGGATATTTATGTGAACACACAAACACGTGCACATCCGACAGGCAGCATATTTACTTTTACTTTATTTTTTATTTTTTGTACTGAGCTGATAATATTTTATAATGTGCTTTAACCCAGAGATACTGTACATGCCCATGCCTTCACATGAAGAGTGTACCCTTTAGACATCACAGAACTTATTTTGGAAAAAGGTGTTTACTTTCACACAATATGATGTCCTGTTTGACCCAAGATATGAAACTATAACAGCCACAAATAATTTGTATATTTTTTTAAAGTGAAACTATTGGAATTAACTTCATAATCAAGTACAAGCATTGCAACCACTTATCACTGCTCTCACTTCTATATCACGAAAACTCTCATAAATGCCATTTATATATCTCAGTATTCACTGAACATCATTTCATACTTATAATGCAAAACATGAAAATTGATTAGTCTAGTTGTTCAAAGTAATAGTGACTGTAGGAAGCCTTGTGCGGGACATTTACAGCAGGTTGTCCCTGTCTTGCAGAGCAGAAGTTGCATCTTCTTCTCCTGTGTCTCCTTGTGTTGGGTTCCTGTGTCACCTGCTGATCAGGACCACATTCAGATTGCTGCACAGCCCTTACCTGAGCTGCTGAGACTGCTGTGGACCATTCAGGTAAGGTGTGGTTAATGTTCCCATCCTGGTGTCATTCAAATGGTATTTTCTGCAGCCTCACCTCTGCATCTAGACATGAAAACCAAATGTTTTGATTTGGTTTTTGAGAACTATGTCTCTCTTGCTGCCTGTTTCTTTGCCTCAGAGTCATCATCACAGTTTTCCTCCAAGTTGCGTTCTTCCTCTGGTAAATCCTCCAAATTACTATCTGTGTTCTCATCTTGGGAGATCAACTCAAGTACAGGTTACACAGTATGTCTTGAGGCTTTAACTTCAGACACTGCTATAGCAGCACAGGTACCTTCATGTTCTCATGATAGATTGCAGCTTGGGAACAGACAAACATCATCAACAGACAGTTTGTCACTAGGTACTAGCCACAGTCAAGTAGTGCATTAAACTTGAATGTTTAATAGCAGGGTTTTTAAAAAAAAAACCCGCTATTCAATGCCACAAGAACATATCTGCTTAAAATGTGTTTTAAAGATTGTGCATGTGTTTAAAAAGCTGACAGAGGTGTCATTTGAACTGGACTTGACTTGGATTCAACTCGAGATAGGAGTAAGACCTAACATTTGGAAACTCAGCTACAACGCTGGTATGCAGTACATGTATGCTGAATTGCATGAACCATATGCGGTATGCTCTTTTGAAAACAGCCAATTGACAAACCCAGAAGCACAAAACATAAAACCAACAATCATGATCATGTAAAGTGGAGCGCACCATTTCTCATGCTTGGTACCTGCCCACTTCTCACCTACCATTTCAGTGTTTATATTAAAGTCTGCTGGACTGAATACTGAGAAGATCGAAGCATTGATTAGTACTTTCTCCTCAGAAGCCACATCTTGCACATGTTGTACTGGTCGAAAACATAAAAGTCAATTTGGGTCAGAGTTTTAAGCCCATAATCTGACAGTCTTGTGTTGCAGAATCAAAAACAAAGAATTTGGATTATTGTTGCTATTTTAAAATGATGACAGCAGCTGTCCATCTTAGATTATTAGGTGATCTGTGCCTTTATTGTTTGTTCTTCCTGGGGTAAATATTCAAGAATCCTCTTAATGCTTCAGAAAGTCTCTCTCAGCCTGCTCCTTTCCTCTTGGGGCCATCTGATGTCCATATGTGAGTCTTGAGCATCCTCTACAAGCAACGCACGTGACGCTGGGATGAACGTCAGCAAACACGCCAGCTATACGCAAACACAGACATGTCAGCCCAAGATAGGCACAGCAGTTTGGGAAAGACAAGGAGATGTGCTGGGTTGATGAGTCTTAAGACAAAGAGTGACTGACAGCTTATGAAAAGGACAGAAAAGAAAAGCAGAGGCTTGAAGCATGACAGTGAGAGTTGGGGGAGAATGAGTGGGCGCGCATAATCAAATCAAGTCACTGCTAATGGCCTCGTTTTGGCTACACACAGGAAGAACAACTCTAAATATGTCCCATAACCAGCCAGGAAGCTGCTTTCAGGTAAAGGCAGTAACACTCATGGAAAAGACCATCACACTGGTCACAATGCCCATTTAGGAAATTATGACCCACATTAAATGTGATTTTAAAATAAAATCAAGAAAAATGTATTTTAATCTTTTAATCTCTCAATACCTCCGGAGTAGCTCTGCATAGAGCATTATTTCAAAAGTTATTGATGATTATTTTAAAATGACAAAGACCCAGACAATTCTGGAAAACAAGTGGACACAGACTAAGCTCAGCTAGCGTTCGCTCAGTCAAGTGTCCTCATGTGTCTTCTGATTTGTTGATTCCTGAGAGAACACGCACCGTCTGGAGACCAGGACCTTATAAGAAAGCTCTGCTCTGACTTACATAAGACAGAGCTAGCAGGTTATTCCAACCTAGGGTCTGTGAGGTTTTGCAAATCCTTTTTCTTATGCATTCCAAATCCATCATCTATACCCAGGGGCCGCGGGGATCTGTTGGAGTCTCTCCGAGCTCTTTTCGGCCAAAAGGCACAGGTGCATCCTGGACAGGTCACCAATCTATTGCAGACCCTTCCAGTAATATGTAAAATTATAATTAATCATTATAACATTGTAACAATGGAAGCATGGAGAAGGATAATATTGCCACTTTACAGCTTCCTTCAAAGTTCTTTTAAACCTTTTTTTAAATGGATAAACTTAACGTGTGATATATGAGCGTTCTTTGATCGTTAATTTATGTCACTGGTAAACTTGTAGGTCAAAGGAGGTGGGATTTAATATGTTTCCGATACCAAATTATGCTCATTAAATATAAAATACACTATGTGACATTTGTAAACTGTATCTTGCTTGGACTGCTAGCTGTCATGAGTTTGTTTACAAAATAAATTAAGTGTGGGATTTTGGAAAAGAGGTTTATCTGTTCATTTGGTGACCATTAGGTAATATGATTTATGCCAAGGTCACCTCTGTGCAATAACTATGAAGGAATAGCCCACAGCCATTATCTTAGCTTAGGATAGAGCCAAGACATAACAGTAAAAAAGTATCTAAGACTGTATAAGTAAGAACTAGACAAGTTCCCATGAGGCCATGAGGCCATGAGGCCATTTTAAAGACTGGTTTTGGAGCTTCCAGTTTTGAAACTCTAGTTTTTGTTTTAGGTCTGGCAGCAGATGTTTTGGATGTTGATATACATTGGCCTGGAAGGGTACTGAAATAATCCAAGGTAAATGTTGCTGCTGCAAAAGGTAGAAGCTGATAGTTAGAGGTGGTCCAGCTGGTGTCCTCTGGTTAGTCCTGGCCAGCAGCCTTCAAATGCAAATAAAAATAGCCTGTTCAGGCATCATTGCCCAAAAACCATTCCAGGCAAACCCAAAACCAGCTACAGCGGTCTCTTACTGTAGTTAAAAGCACAACAAACTAGAATAATCTTAAAATAAAAATGACTGTTCTCCGTTAAGTCTTTAAGCACAGATATTAAGTCAAAATCAAGGAAGTCTTTGAAGTTTAGCTGACTGGCTTTTGGAGTCAGCCCCTAGTGGTCAGTCAAGGAACTGTAATTGACGCCCACTGTTTAACATGTTTCTAGTTTCTGTTTGGAGCAACGGAACATCAAAAACTGTTTCATTTACTTTAATGTGCTCCAGGATATTTCTTACCTCTGGACAGTTGCCATGCAACCACCAGACACTGGAAGAGACTGACCTGTCCAAAAATCACACATGCCTTTTCAGAAATGCTACTTGGTGCACTTTTTTAAGTTTTCTAAAATCTGCCTTTACTTAGATTTATAATTTCTTTGTGCATCCTTTTTAATACATCACTTGTGATAGAGTTACAGCTGATGGTTTTAAGAGCATTTTCATTGTCAGTGACTCTATTACAGACTGCTGTTCACTCTCTATGTCACACTTGAATAGGTGGTGGTACACAGTCTAATCTCTGATGATTTTTGAATTTCTCTTTGGCCTGGTGATTGCGAAAGTGACAGTTATAGCATTTAGACATTTTTCCATGTGTCTCTGTAAGGTTAAGACTGTATTATGAACATACAGTTTTGCAGGTGTCAGATAATCAATTTGGTGATTTAGTTTAGAAAATGTTTTATCTTAAAGAGGACATATGATGAAAAGAATGTGCTTGAGAACATTTATTTGGGAGTTTGAGATCTTTGGGGGCTACCTGGGTCTGAAAATAATAAATGGTGAACTATTCTGATTTTTGGGGGTATTGGGAGATCACAAACTCAGATCAGAGTAGACCAGACATCATCCCGCTGCATTTGGTGTGTCTTTGAAGTGGACAGCATAAAGTTGTACAAATGATGACATAAAAGAAACACCTCATGAGGGATACCAGGAAAAAACACTGCGCAGGTTGC
>JAOWBL010000002.1:7246082-7263890 GCA_028564865.1 Zenarchopterus dispar
AGCATAAAGTTGTACAAATGATGACATAAAAGAAACACCTCATGAGGGATACCAGGAAAAAACACTGCGCAGGTTGCAAAAACATTGCTGAAAAGATGCCTTTTAACCTTATCCCTGTGTTATAATGATCAAACCAGACATTTAGTTTGTGCTTTAGGAAATTGTGTCACCTATTGAAAAAAAAAAAGTTTACTTTGTCTCTTTTAAGGGTTTAAATAAACCAGATACTGTGTCTTAGCTGCTGAGTTTCTGAGGGACAGATCAGGTTATTTCTTGTCTTTTGTGGTGTCACTCTTGTGATTTACGCTCTTTAGAAGAAGAACTCTTATGAACAAGGGCATAGTTGATGGCAGAGAACATTTTTCATCCAAAAGGCAAAAAAAAAGACATTTTCTAGGGGCCACTCAACCACATTTCCATGAACTTTACTGTTTCAATGTGTGTGATCAGTGTGTGCGTTTCTGCATGTGTGCTGGCACTTGTGTGCACATGTATGGCTATGTGCATCATCATAATCATAACTATTACCACAGTGAGAGTTGATCTGGTGAGGGGGTGTGCTGGTTCCGGGACACATCGTCACATTTTCATTCTGGTGTGTTCCCTATTCTGGCTCTTCCCTGAATCACATCTCAGCCCACCCACCAAAAATCTCTGAACACACACACACACGCACACACACACACACACACACACATGCATAAACACATTTGTCTGTATCACCGTGTAATGTGGCCGAACATAACTGCCTTCTGTACGTGGTGAGAAAAGCGGCTGGGGTGAGTGGTGACCATCGCTGAAAAAGGTGATTTTGCTCTCACATGTCACATATGATCTGCTTACACTGCTCACACCTGCACATACGCACACACACATACACATATACACACGTAACAAATACCATGTGGCACTTGTTATGTTATAAACCTGCTCACACGTGTGTTCCAAGAATGTGCAAATATTTTAGTGTGAAACTAAAAAGTTGTTTCCAAATTTCCTGTACATAGGAGGCTTTTGAGTGGATTGATTTCTTTATAATTTGTTATCAAACCAAGTATAAAGAGTACCTTTTAAAAAAAAATCTCCATCCTACTAAAATGATTCAGAACATGATTACTGGCATGATTACTTTTTTTTATTTATTTTTTTTTTTTTAAATAACTACTTTTTTTTAACCCTACTGGCATGATTACTGGCGTTTGTCTGATTGCCAGCATCACTGCACATGAACAATCAGGCCTATATTTCATTGAACCTCATGAAGAGATGGAGCATGAGCAAACAAAGAACCTATTAAATGTTGACATGAATCTGGATGACATGATTCACAGTCTTTACAATTGCGAAACAGAGCCTAGACACCCCCAGAAGACAACAAAAACAAATTTGGCCCAGACATGGTCCACATTTGCAGTCTGATGCCGTCGACTCAGCATGAGAGAGGCTATCGAAACTCCACCAGACGAATTCCTAGTTTCTTCTGGACTTTAGGCTATATCTGGCACTGCTAACCCAAATCATAATCCATGTCAAAACCAGCTCTGACATTTGAGCCAAATCTGTCCAGGACAATATGTCCAAACCCACATAAGGCCCATTTCATGATACCACTTGCCAGGGCCACAGTGAACCATATGTGCCAAAAATAGCCCTGATTGGGCCCAAATATGTGAGGGTTGCTGCAAAATTTGCTCTCATAGTTTTCCTTAAACTTACCAGTATGTGTTTGTGCTTATATGCCAACACCAGAACTTTACATGGGTTTTTTTTCTTTTTGTATATGTATATTTTTGTGTCATTTTTGGAGAGACAATGAAAGAGTGTGATCAAACAAGAGAGAAACTCTGGTTCACTTTCTGATTCTTTATTATAATTTTTTTTAACAAAACAAAGCACTCTCCTAACACTTTTTTCAATTGGAAAATAAGAAAGGAAACAAACAACGTCACAGTATCGTTCATGTTCTATTCAGAACATCACAGTTGTGATTCAGGTTGGGCTCAGATTTAACACGTGGCCTCCGTGATTAATGCAGCTCACAAGTCTGATCTGAACTGTCAATTACAGAGTGATGAATAATATTTTCACCATTTTCCATGACATAATAAAAATCCTGGGATTAAAAAGGTGCGACTTCCACATGGGAGTTAGAATTAACTGAGAAAATATTTATTGTCATGACCAGAAAAAAAGCAATCCAAAACTGTGCACTAAAACTAGGCCATGCACTTCTAAAATTGAGACAGTGAGTCCTAGTTAGAAAAAAAAAACACATTGTGTCACACACACCTTCAGATACATTAAGATTTACAGAAAAAAACAGAACCAACAGGACAGTGGTCAGAAGCTCCCAGCAGGACAGAACCTTGGTGTTATTTTACACCCTGTTCTTCAGCTTGATAAACTTCTTATGTTAAACACAGACACGTATGTGCAGGTTTTAAGTGGAGACGATCAAACTGAGTTCTTCTAAATCTTTCTCGTCAACCTTCACACATAGACACATGAAAAAACTGAAACTAAAATGGCAACAAAGCCTCCATTTTTTTGGTGCTGAGCATGTATGTCCCTGCTCTGATATGCTAAACCTCATCGATTTCTTTTCCTTCAAGACTGGAATAAGATAAGTGGGGAAAACGAAAGAGCCAAAAAGAAGTGTTCACGTTTGAGTCATTTGTCTTCCATTCAAAGTCTAAGCATCTCTTTTATCACTGCAGGCCAATGTTTGCTAAAAGTACAAATCCAGCTGAGCGTATGTACAGAATGAAGTAGGTGTATGTACAGAGATGTTGTTTATTACAGTATTTACAAAAGTTGGCTGCCGTTTGCTGGTATCTCTGGAATCACGTGAGATTTTGCATCTCTTCATCTGCATTAGCCCCAATCTTTCTCTTACCTCTAGTAGTGCCTACCATGAATTACCAGTTTTTATTCATGTTGGATAATGTAAGTGGCGACTGCATTGTGAGCACTAGTTCAGACAGAAAATATCTGTATAGCTCAGTCACAACGCCTGCATTACCGACAGCTGTGATCTCAAAGGTAACATCTGGAGACCTCAACAGTTTACATTGTGCCGTCACTGTCAGAGTTGACATCCATGATGCCTTTCTAATCCTGTATTTCACAGCAGCAGGTATCTCTATGCTAATATCTTGCCTTGCCCTGCTTCAGCTCATCTGACCCTGCTCTCTGAAACGGCTCCCTGCTGCCTCGCCTGTCTCCTGCATCAACGTAGCACCTCCTCCATGTCCAGGAGGCGACTGAAAAGAATCAAGATGCAGCATATAGTTAGAAAAGGAAAGAACAGCAGGAGAAAATTTAGGTTACAGAGGAGGAGGAAGGAAATAAAGAGTTCAGCTCAAAAGAAAGTTCAGGGAGAGTGTGATTATGGAGAAGAAGATCAGATGGAGCAGGGACGGGGTAATGGTTGAGGAGGAAGATGCGGGGAAGGCTTCGCTGTCATAGCTTGGAGCACACTCGAGCTCGTAGCAGCGGATGGAGGAGTCTTCATTGCCGTAGTTTGCCCAGTATTCTTCTGGATCCAGCTTGGGGAGCGCCGCCTCATCTTCTGACAGTTCATACTTGGAGTGGACGTTTTCAGTGGCGATTTTGGGGAGGTACTGAGGCTTGACAGGTGAAAAGGGGAGGGCCTTCACTGGCTCAGTGCTCTTCTGATACAAGGCCTTGGATGAGGATGCAGGCTTGTTCTTGGAGAACCACCAGCGGGTCTTGGTGCTGAAGGTGGTTGTGGTGGTACCAGCCAGGGAGCCTGGGTCAGGCAGAGGGCACTGAGCGAAGTCCATCTCCCGCAGGAACCTGAGGTCCTGGCCGCGGCGCTGGGAGGGGGAGATGCACACGAGCTCAGAAGAGGAGATGCGGGCTTTCCGGAACCACTCCCAGAGGGCGCGGGCCTCGCAGCCACAGGACCAAGGGTTACCATTGAGGCGGAGGAACTGGATCCCCTGGACGTCTTTCATGGTCTGGCCGGGCAGCTCAGCCAGTGAGTTGTTGAACAGATAAAGGATGGTCAGACGGCCCAGGTCACGGAAAGCCCGGCGATTCACCTGCCTGATGCGGTTGTCATGGAGAAGGAGGCGGTCCAGGTTGACCAGGCCTCTGAACACATTTTCAGAGAGGGCTCTGATACGATTTCCGTGCAGGAAAAGATGAGTTAGGTTGACCAGATCTGAGAAAAGATCATCCTGCAGAAAGTGGAGTTGGTTTTCCTGCAGCAAAGTCAAAATACAAGAAAATGTTGATGTTGTAAAAAAATAGCTTTTTTAAATAACTCAATATACAGAACATACATTTTATAAGGCCATAAGAATAAAATGAACAGTCCCATAAGTTAGAACAAGTCAAACATAACTGGCTTATAGCATAAGTGACAGATAAAGTAAAATTGAGGCTGTTAATATATGTGTTGTATACTAGCTTTTTTTTGTTAACATTTTAAGCAATATGTAAACTAGTACTAAGGTATATACCAAATAAAATAACGAAGCTACACAAGCTGTAATCTTCATTTTAAAAAAAGGCAGTGCAGTTTTTAAATGGTTTCAAGAAATCTGCTGCTCCACTGAAGTCTGAGACAGTTTTGCTTGGATCTTGTTCATTTTTACTGTCAGCTGCAAAAATGACTCTCTCTGTTCTGTTCATCAATTAGCACATATCTTTAGTGTTATTTTGTTTTAGTTGTCACATAATTTCATTATTTGAAAGTAGCTACAGACTGCAGCGATGAGCTGTGACCTGTGTTGCTTGGAGGCAGAATGTGGGATGGCATCTTGGCAAGATTTTATTGTTTGATTGGAACAAAGATCGAATTCAAGCATGACTGAGATCTCGCTGCCAGCTGCCAAAAAACGAAAGGCTCACTGGATCCAAAATAAACATGAGGCATCTCTGAAAGCTAATTTTCACTGTTCAACCAATTAATGTAATGATTCAAGTGTGATAAAAGTATCACTTGACAAAATTCTTACAGTTTGTGTGGTTGAGAATTGTAGTTTTGTGTTGCACTTGAACTGATTTTTAAATGAATGTTGAGTTAAAGTCAGAATTTTATGACTTAACTCCCACTGTGATTTTTACAATAATTATCCTCAAAGTATTGTAAGTTTGATGAGTTTTCTGTTTGTATTGTCTCCCGTTCATCTGATGTCAGTGATCATTTTCATCTATTAGACTTCAAGGCTGATGAAGGGAGTGATCATATTACTCTTCTTGTTTTTTAAAAAAATATGTTTTGTTGCTTATTTCTAAATTTTCATTTGATTTAGTTTAATCTGGCTTGCAGTCAGAGTAGCTGCTGAGAGTAAATGTGTGGGCAAAGGCTTCTTTCTATGTATTCTAGTATGAGCGAACTGACTTAGATGAAACTGAGTAATTAAACGTGAACAGTCTTTCCTGTTCTTTTTTTTAATGTTTTCTTTCCTCAGTTCTTTGCATGGCATCATGTTTGCTTATACTCAGTCTATATCATGCACCGCATCAAAATCTCTGAACCTACTGAAAATCAACCCTTCAGCTTGAAAGCACCAGCGTATATGTGGGTGTGAAGCTTGCAAAGGGAAAGATCCATCAGTATATCAATTCTGAAACACAAGCTTGTGCTCCACTAAGCCTAGAGTCTGCATACCGGTGAGTAGCTCTCTAACATGTTCTGTAAATGTGTGGTTTGATGTTGCTTTTACCTGCAGGTAGAGAAACTGAAGGCTGTACAGCTTGTGGAAGATGTCATGGGGGAGAGTGGCCAGCTTGCAACGGTGCATGTGCAAGCTCTGCAGCTTCTCCAGTCCCCTGAATGCTCCACCTTCCAGGTGCCGCAGCGAGGGGTTGTCGCCCAGGTCCAGCTCTTCCAGTATCCTGAGGTTACTGAACGCTCCGGCTTCAATCCAGGTGATGTTGTTTCCGTACAGCCACAGCACCTGCAAAGGACATGAATGGAGAAAAAAAAACCCCCACAAAGTTGTCAAGTAAGTAATTCCAAATAGTGCTGAGTAATGAAAAAGAGGGGAAAACATATTGTCGCACTTACCTGTGTTTCAAAACCAAAAGAGTCTGCGCGAAGCTCTGTGATGCGGTTGTTCTGCAGGAAAACGCGTTGTGAGTCATAGGGCACACCGGCCGGCACTATGGTGAGGTTCTGGGACTGGCAGCTGACCGTCATGGGCGTAGGGTAACACACGCATAGCCTGGGGCATGCAGCGACCCCGCCCGGCTTCACCACCACCAGCCACAGAATCAGCCATAGGGACAGGCCACCTGGAGACACAGAAGAAAAAGACAAATGTAATTATTTTTGCCCATTATTGCAGTTCTTGGAAAAACCTGTACATCGTGTGTAACTGAAGGTCAAAGACTGAGAGGTGGATTTGTAGCTTTAGGGAGCTGTTTTTCTCCTCTGTGATTCATTTTAGGCTCTTGTGCGCTCACCCATGACTTGTTGATGGGCCCCAGAACTTTGGACTCATATATAATTCACCAAGCTACATAACAAAAATCATTTACCTATTCATACAACCACTTGATCACTTTACACGGGTATCAGTGACATGGTTACACAACACTGGTTTTAAACAGTTTAAAGTGACAAAATCCACACAAATCAGCACAACATTAAAAACATTGAAAACCCAGAAAGGAGAATCACGTGTCATTCACAGCACAGCATTAACCTGGTTTATTGGTTCTTGTGGTCTTTACAGCAAAACGATGTTTAGCTTGAGAGGTGTGTCACAGCAGAGGGCATGTGTGCACGAACAGGTAACCAGACCCAGATATGTTTCAGTTCTCATTAATAATTTCAAAGCTTCTTGGCACAGCTCGGATAACATGCACAAAAGTGTTCAAGGCGGGAAAAGTACATGCATTAAATAGTGATGAAGTTCCATTCATCTCCAGCGCGCAAGATTTTCCAGCGTCTAACCCCTTGAACTTTCAATAGTTTGCGCTTCTGGATGGGATGGATGCTGTGAAGAGCTAAAGTTTGAACTTGTGAGAGGAATGCGACGACTTTCCAGAGTTTATTTATCGCAAAAACAACGTGGGATAAAGAGGAAGTTATATTTTTAAAATGTGTGCGCACGAGTCATGCTTATAACTCTCTATGCGTAAAGGTGATTTGGAGAAATTTGGATAAGCATTTCTTTTCTTGTTTTAAGTTTCATCACAGAAGCAGGCACATACAATGATGCTGGTTAGGTGTTGTAAACGGAATTGAATATAAATCAAAGTCATGGTTGAGCAAGCCATGATGAGCAAGTGGGATTTGTGCAAATTTACCCCAAAGGTGCACACTTCTGTCACCATAAGCGACATTATAATCTCCTGCACTTAGGTGACAAATTATTACTATAGTCACTTTGAACTGAAACTGAACTGATCATGTTTAAGCAAACTTTTTAAAGGTAGGCTACCGTGCGTAAAAGCGCAATAAAAATTACAATTCTTTTTTACCACGACAGAAATCTGAAATGTTTCCGTGATTTCAAGTTTAGATCGCAATTCTTTCATAAATCACTTCTTTAAATCTTTGTTTTTCTTTAAGACGACTACAACTTTATCCACGTTCATTCAAACTGAACATCCTTCTCATGCTCAAGATGATGATGATGGTACTTACTCTTAAAGTTGTGGGTGCCTGAGCTCCTCGCGGTCCAACGAGTCTCCATCTCGAACCAAAGCCGAAAGCGAGTTAGCCTGCGCGGCGTGGAAGTGCCTGCTTGCTGCTATCTCTGCTGAGGTTCAGCTCTGGTGCCCGAGTGTCTGCGGCTTCACGCAGTGACGTTCAGGAGTCCCTGGGAGCCCGTTTATACTCGCGGCCGGTCGTCGCCCACGGGAGTGGGCAGCGAAGGATCCTCTCTACGTCATCCGGGGAGGAGGAGGGTGGGAGCCACCGGAGGAAGCGACTAGAAAGGCAGTGGAAAGGAAGGTTTGGTCTCTGTCCTCATATATGGTGATTATTCACTGTTGTGTACTGACTTTTAAATGCACATTAACGCACAATCCTTTAAATCTTACCTCCATGTAAGATTACATTTCTCTCTGAATATGAAGAAAACATATATCAATTTCTTACTTTTATTTATTCTTCATTTAAATCAAAGCACAGTGTGGGAGGACTGACCCATTTATAATGAAATCTGGAGGTGGTAATGGGGGTTTTTTGGTTACTACAAACTTACTCCTTCCTGGACAAAAGCCAGAGTTTGTACTGTATGACTACTGCTAATTAGAAGAGTTTGTGGTTTCACCTGTGGCACATGAGCTCACAGGGTGGTTGACAGAGGAGGTGGGAAAACTCATTTGGCATTAAGGGAAAAATAACATTGCTCTTCAGTGTAGGCGAGTTTGGAAAAAAGCCGAGAGCCGCCCACAGCTCAGAGCAACAGATGAACATGAAAGGGAAGCCCAGCGGTGGAGCGAAGTGATCTAAACCAACATATGGACTGGCTACATACTTGTGAGGAGGAGAGATGACATGACACTGACACATTGTTGTGGCACAGCAAAGTACATGCTGAACAGTGAGCTGCATTAATGTACTTCTTCTTTATATTTTGGATGTAAATGAAAACAGTGTCCACTCATACCATCAGAGGACACGGAGTTCCTATCTGGAGAAGTCACATGTTACAGCTAATGTGTGTCTGCAGTGCAAACAGTTAGAAGGAGAAGGTAGCGCATATGGGTGGGATGTGGGATGGAGGTCTTGGGCATGTGAAAGAAACCGTGTCAGGGTAAAGGGTGGGCCGGGTTTTTACTCACTAGTGAGTCTCTCCGAATGACACGGGTCATGACCAGGTCCATCATGATGCACATCAACATCATCTGCTCCCAAGTGAGCTCACATTCACCAAAACCTGCTCCATGGAAGGTCATCTGTAACCCCAAGCTGTGAGCGCAGTGCAGGGAGTAAAATGGAATCGGACCACTTGTTGGCTGAAGTTTTGTGAGTGGGGGAGGCAGACAGCTCACCAAGCAGGCAGCCTCCGTAGGGGGCTGTGGAGCTGATAAGGTCATGTGTGTGAGCACAGATAATGTATTCACAGTGGCACTGGAGTAACTAGGGTAGGCAGTCTCCAGCTTCAAGGACGCCGTGAGTGTGTGAATGTAGGAGGTTCTCGGTACCCATTTCACAACCTTCATCAAGGATTCAAACTGCCACCTTGGACACATTCATCCTTTTGTCTCTGTGTTTATGTTGCGCCTGGTCTTACTTGCAACCTTTGCAGTGCTGTTGTGTGCTGTGACAAAATAAAAACGCACAAAGGTATGCATCGAAATACACACACTCATGCACACATCCACTCCCAAATCCCCTCCCATCCATCCTCTCACTTCCCTGCTGTGACAAAGTGAATCATGGAGACTGTGGCATTTGAACTTGTGTAAACACAGCATGTTCAAAGGATCTGTCCCGGTCCTAAATTAACATGTTCCCACCTCCCCAACAACCACACATTCAAGTAGCAGAAGTGTGCAGAGTGCAGAAGAGCGTCTGTGTGCGAGCCCACGGGGTGAAAGGTGAGAGTCACTGAGAAGACCAGAAGCCGGCCTACATTCGCTCTGTCCAGAGTTTTCTGTGTCTTTGACTCTTTTGTTGATTTATTTAAATCAAGTTCATGACATTATGCATTGGCTAAGTTTTGTGATGGTTTTAACTTTTACCATCACGACTATTTTATATAAGGCATAGATTTATGAAGGATTTCTGTCTGACACGGGGTACCCTATCATACCCAGAGTGTTGGGGCCAATAAGCCATTAAAATATGAGCCATTAAATGCAGCGTGAAGTTGATAACAATGTATGATTCACACAAAATGTGGGTGTCATTTGGGACACTAAAGGTCTTACAACACTTTGTGAACAAGAAAATGAATCATCTGATATTTAGTATCAGAAGAAAAGCTTTCATGTGTAAAGTTCATATTTGCAGGCACTTATAAAATATGCCTGTTTAAGTCTTTAAATGACTGTAAACTAGTTTTGGGTTGCATAAAGGTTAGGATCACCCTTCTGAAATGGTATTGTATTGATTTAAAACTAAGATTCAGCAGGGTGACTAAGGAGTATGTTTACCATGTCTCAGTGTGAATATTGATAACTGTGCATTTAGGTTAGTGGGTGATGTCATGATGGCGAGAATCATTATTTCACCTCAGGTTCAGGGAGCTTTGCATCTACCCATTCACTGTTACAAAATAAATAGGGAATCTGTTTTTTATCTAAAAAAAAAAAGCATTTAATGCCCTTGTTTTATGAAAAACACTACAAAGACAACATCAAATATTTACACTCAGAATGTTTGAATTTTTTTTTCTTTTTTTGAATAAAGAAAAAAGATACTCAGTACTTCAGGGTCTCCAGTTTTGGATTCATGTCTGTCAAAATATTTTCAAGTGGTGACAGATTTGAGCTGTAGGGAGGCCAATTTAGCACTCTGACTCTTTGCTTCGGAGGTGTGATTGTGTAATAAGAGCAGAATGTGGTTTGGCATTGACTTGCTGAACTGAGTAAGGCCTTCCCCGAAAGAACATGCTGTCTGGACAGCAGCATCTGTTGCTTTAAAACCTGTACCTATCCTTCAGGCATCATGGCTTTGAACTCTGTGCAGATAACAAAACCATAATTTACAAAAAAGAAGGAAGCTTTGCTGAAGTTCAGGGACCCACAAAGCTGGTGCCATGCATTCACTGTTTTCAGCTTCTTGATGCTTTTCTCCTTCTTTGGTCTTCTCAAGTCTAAAACTCTCCCATAGAGTCGCCCCTTCTCTAACTCGTCATGCATTAAAGAAAAAAAACCATTTTCTTTCTGCAAAATCTAATGTGGAGGCTTTGTCAAAGGTTTGAAATCTCAGTCTGTTTTCTTGGCTTTTGAAGTTGCCTTGTCCTCATGTTTTTAAACATTACCATCTTCTGAATGACTAAGAATCTATATCAGCAGTTTGAGTCATTCGCGCTCAGATCGTATAAGCAGTCAGCTCCCACACTCGAGTTTATGCAGCATTGAAATGAATAGTTTCATCTGATGTGGTTCTCTCTATCAGCTAAAATTACAGTTCATCACACACTACAGGATGGTTTTCTACTAAACCTCAGATCATCTTAAATGTAAAATGGTTCGGAGCTGACTCTTTACTCAGAGTCATGTTGGAAGTCCTCGAAAGAAATTATTTGAAAAGGGCAGAGATTGAAATAAAGGGAAAAGAAAAAAAACAGGAAAGCAGACCCTTTTTAAGCTCTGAAGATTTCCACGTGGAGATGCAGCTTTAGATAAGAGTGGATGTCAGTTGCTGTTGCTCGTCTGAACACGTTTCACTCTTGTTCAGCCTCACTCTGCTGATTTCTCTTCTGTCATTACTTCTTCAGTCTCGTAGCTGCCTCTGCCGTGATGTCCCCTACCGTTCTGTGAGCGAGCTAGATAATATTTCTAAATATGATCAAAAACTTCTTTAAATGATATTGAAACAGATAACCATAAATAACTTCACTCAAAGCAGAATAATAGACCCATTTTACTTTGGAAATATCATCATCACTCCTGCCAGTTTTATGAGTAGCAGTATTTGCTTCTCTAAGATTATTGCTGATGTCTTTCCTTGCTGGCATGGGTGAACACAATACACGAATGTTCCAGACCACCAAAATGCCAAAACCTCAGCTTTAACAGAAGTTCTGGTGCTAAATAAATCAAATGCATTTGATCAGAAGCACCTGGCCTCAACTCAACCTCAATACTCCCAAAACAGTAAGAGTTTATTTGGTTTTTGTTGCAGTTTCTGCAGTGAGATTCTGTTTTTGTTTTGAAAAAAATATAATAGAATAAAATAAAGACATAGTGTAGTACGGCATTCATTGTTGCTCATCTGAGTTTATAAGTATCTAATATTAAGAAATTCTATGGACCATATTATTATAACTTCTTCTCTTTCCCATTTCTTTTCTTTTTCCTTTCGTTTTCTTTTGCCTTCTTTTCTTTTCACAAGCCAGAATCAGGTGATGGGAAACCAGTCAATTATTTATTATAAATTACTGCCAATCTCTAACAAGTACATTTCAATCACTCATTTCATTTAAAGGTAGGGTAAGCTATTTCTGGGCGACGTCACATCTGCTGATAATTGAACAAAACATCAACAAAACACAGAGAACAGAGCAGTGTATGAGGATGAAGTTTTTTGTTTTTTTTCTTTCTTTGTACTCACAAGCTGGGGAGCTCACTGATGGTGAGGAAATATTCACTGAATGCCTGGGTTCGACATTGTGTAGAATCGCATTCTCTCCCTTTAACCACCAAAAATGGAGCCAGCAAGTGAGGTACCATTGTCAGCATCACTCATAAACTGTCAGTATCAGGAGTTGAATAAAGCTTTTTTTTTTAAAGGATTGTTTAGTGAACTTTGGCCCTGAAAAGACCATGTCATGTCTTCATATGTCTTTAGTTTTTCTTGGTGTAAGGAGATTTAATTTGCATTTGTGGTTAAAGCGATGAACCGTGCTCACTGACTTGCAGAAATGAAGTTGTGGTCAAGACATTATGAATATCCCAGCTCTCATCAGTTTATGGTGTTGAGTTTACTGTTGGAGTTCGAAGTAACTTTAAAATTATCAGCTAGTTGTTTCTGGTTCACCTCGTTTGGATGCTCATTCATTCATTCATTCATTCAGTTTCTTTGATGATTTGGTTGAGTTTCATTGATGATCTAGTTAGTTGTCGGTCATTCACAGATAATGAATGAAACAATGTGGATCTTTTTCTTTTTTGTTCCTCATAATAAAAGGAAGGGACAATTCAGTTGGCACAGTTTGGGAAAACCGGTTAAATCTGTTTCATCATGACACCCTGAGTCTTTACTGCAGATTTACTCTGATTAAAAAAAAAAGAAACAACAAAAAAACAAAAGCTGCATTCACATAACAAATTAACTTATAATTGGACTGCGTTATTTTTATCCCCTTCTCCTCCACCTACTCTCCTATTTCTGTCATATATTTATGCAAGTCTTTTTTCTTTAATTGGCGAGATGCTGAAGTTGTGATCATTGGTGACGCAGATGCAAGGGAGGAACTTGTCACTGCACACATACTTCCTGCACACACACACACACACACACACACACACACACACACACACACACACACACACACACACACACAAAGTAATTCTTGGTGTGGCAGAGTTTATGGGGTTGGAGTCTTTTCTGAGCGCTCTGTGGGGAACAGCAGGCGTCGTGTGTTGTTTTCCCCCAGACCCATCTGCCCATCACAAAATCTCTTTATAGCTCTCTGCAAAGAAAAAAAAGCAGAAGCAACACTTCATGTGAGGCTGCTAAATCCTTTGGATTTGAACCCCATTCATTAGATTCCCTCAATGGAAGATTTCATTGATTCAGCTCAGCACAATGCAAATCGCCACTCTTTGTTTCACTCTGGTGAAACATGATTTTTGGTACTTGATGCATTTTCCACATCCATATTTAGTGCTAAATGACTTATATATAAGTCTGTTCAATGTGCAGTCTGTTCACTATATTTGTCAATATTCAAACCTGAAAGTAGTTTATCAGGTTTAGTACAGCTCCCTCTGGAGACATGAGAGGCTTTCTACATTTCTCACATTTTCAATTTTCTTCTGATGTCTTCTGTTTGTCATTCTTCCTTTTCCATGCAGGTATAGAGCTCAGATCTTTACAATAATTTGTGCCCTTTGAGCTGAAAAAAGCCTCCTAATTGCAATTTGGTTTCTGTATTCTCCTTCACCCTGAGTTGGAACAAGTAGATATTGATAATAGAAGGATGCTTTCTGTTTTTCCAGCATCATTTAAAAATGCATTGATACTCCCAAAACACATTTTCTGAAGGGTTACTTTATGTGTTTAGCGCTGGAGAACAACGTCAGACATGTAGGATATATTTAATTAAAGGGCAGAGTAGTTATCATGTTCTACATCCCAGAATTTCCATTTCTTTACAGCCTCCATCCCTGGTGAATATTTCTTTATTGACCAATGCCTTCAACTTGTGATCCTACTTTCAGAAGTTGCTAATAAGTCACTGTCACAACCTGATCACTGGCTGCCTTTATTGTGTCATTTTCCAACTGTTTTTAATCTTTAAATTAATATATAGCTAGAGTCAAGTCAGCCTATTGTATTACCCATTTTATTCACAGTTACATATAATGCACTTTACACCAAACTATACAGAATAATAAACCAGCATGCTAAACTTTAGAACATGTTGTCATTCAAAAATACTTTGATTTTCAATTTGAATTGAAAGAACAATAACTTTTTCCTGTGTAAATTAAAAGCATTCATTAGTCAAAGTTAACAAAAAAAATCATAAATCACACATTTTCAGACATTTCTGGAAATAATTCAGTTTATTCCAGTATAATTTGACATTAGTAAGAAGAATATACATTTACAGAGCATTTTATAAATTACAATTTCACTTTCTTTACCACCTGTAGGTGGCAGTTGTCTGAAAGTATAAAACTAAAAATACTGAAGAGATCTAATTTAAAGATGCAAATATGAGAAAATTAAATCCCTTTTTGTAAAAAATACAAATCTATTTAAGACATGTCAGTGACTGCAGTTAATTTAATAAGGAACAATACTTCAAAAAAAGTACTATAAACTTGAGATATAAACCCACTGGCAACAAAAACATCCTTCAGGATCCTTTGCATGACAACATTGGACCTGGTACAGCATATTTGAGGTTTTTGAGTTTTACAACTCAAAAACTTCACTTGATGGGATAGAAACGAAATTTCCTTGTCTTAATAGTTAATTTTTTTTCTATCACTGTGGCGATGTTATGATCTAAAAGGCCTTCTGAAAAACCAGCAGATGGCAGAGCTGTTTTTTCTGTCTACTCTCCCCATCCAGCATGGTGGATACTAAGGGAGCAGTTTACCAAGACTAAGGTGAAACTATTGTATTGCACTCTGAACATATTAGACAGATCTGCAATGTCCCTTTTGAGGTCACTGTACTAAACAGTGTCTGCCCTTTAGTTTCTTTTTGATAAAATTACAGTATTTAGATAAACCATGCTTGCATTGATATAAAGGTGATCTGATAGATCTTCACTTTACAGTACCACAATGCCATAAAAGGGACATGGCTGTTATCCTTCAATGCCTTTCTTATGAAAATAATAAACAGTATTGTGATAAACCTTCGAGAAGTCTGCACTGACTTGAAGATGACTTGAGACGTATTCAGCTTTTGGCATCATGTCTGATCAGTCTGCCTCCAAAATGATAATATATATATATATAGAGAGAGAGATGTCTCAGATAAAAAAAAAGATTTCCAAAAACACAGTTATGACATGGCTTCTGTGGGTGGCTTTCTTCTAATGCTGAAACTTAACACTGATAACAAAAAATAAAAATCTCAAACAGCACATTAGCACCACTTTCACTTTGTAAATAAACACTGGGACGCTCCAGGAAACAGCTAAGAATCAGCTTAAACTGTAAAAATGTTAAAGAGAATAAAAAATGAAACTCTTTCATAAAAGTGTAAATGTAAACTGAATATAATTATGCATGCAAACCAAAATACAGTTAACATTTGAACACATTCACATCTTTTTGGTTCTTTTGGCTCTCTCCCACTTTCCAGTCTGTTGAAAATAAAACATCTGTAACATTTAGGGGGATTTATAGACAGAATTAAGACATAAGATTCATAAGACTGGTTTTATAAGAGCAATAGTATGAACTGTTGAATTTTAACTAGTTATGAACCAGAACTAAAACCTCAGATAGTCTGAAATAACTGTGCAAGTGGCACTTGAATATAAAATTCATTAGTTATTTCAAACTGAATATAATGAAAAGCTAAAGCTCAGGAATAAAGGGAAAAAAGTACGCTCTTACAGTCACAGGTCATATGTTAAATGGTCGAATCATTGATCTCTTTTGAACGGGTGTTGAAGTGGAGTCACTGATGGCTCTGCTTTTGGGAGGCGACACGTCGGCAGTGCAGATAGACGGAGAGGGGGTGGATGAAACCCAGCAGGCAGAGCAGGGTCAGACCAACATTCACCTGCAGAAGGGAGAGGAAAGAAGAGGATTATGTGAGATTGTGAGGTCATAAATGAGGATGGGCTTTGAAAAGAGGAAA
Organism: Zenarchopterus dispar; assembly: GCA_028564865.1. NCBI lineage: Eukaryota > Metazoa > Chordata > Actinopteri > Beloniformes > Zenarchopteridae > Zenarchopterus > Zenarchopterus dispar. Next base: position 7,262,242 of record JAOWBL010000002.1, read on the forward strand.
GAGAGGGAAACGCACTCACATATAACGGATCTCCATCCAGAGCTCCCTTCACCAGCGTGAAGCAAGGATACTGCAGCAAGGAAAACACTGCAGACAGAGACATGACCAAACCGTACACCTTCCCAAAGTGGCGAGATGGGAATCTAATCAGAAAAACATGGAGACAAAGAAGCTGAGCACAGAAAATTATTTAAATCAGTGTGTGATTTGAGTCCATCTAAAGTATTCGTTTTTGGTGATTTATCTCTGACGGATGATTTCATTTAATTCTTATATTCTGTGTAATTTTGACAAACAGGCCAACAAAGCAGTCTTTGACAGGACAGCTTCTCTTTACAGTCAGGGTTTGTTTTGATAAAAATGTGATTATTCTGTGTTCCTCATGAACAGACAGGGGTGCGCTTGTGTGCTCGATACTCACGCCACGTTTATGAAGGCTGCGTTGCCGCCGTAGAGGAAGGAGCGGTTGAGCACCTGCAGGATGAAGGTGAGGTACTGAAGAGGCAACCAGGGGGTGGAGGCACACACGGAGAAGAACAGACACTGGAGCGAGGTCAGGAAGAGAGAGAGCACAGAGGCCCGCAGGTCCGCCTCCCGCTCGGTCTCCCCTGCAAACAGACACGGAAACATACATGCACCAAATGAAAACAAATGATTTCTCTTCAAAAAAAAAGGAACAAATTACTTTGAGAGATCAGATCCCGCTACAGCATCTGTTCATCTTGGTTTGCAGGATTCTGTTTCAACGAATTCACCAAATGTTGTTGACTGAACCACAACGCCTTTCAGCAAAGTCATTACAAATCAGGATGTCAGAGCCTCCCTGTCTACTTCCCTTCATGTTTTAACAGGAGATATCATCTCTGGCCTCATTCTTCCCACGCAAACTAAAGATTTTATGTGCAATCTTATTAAATTCTCTTTTCACTGCCATTTTGAACTCCCCCAGGCTGCTCGTCTTGCTTTTCTTTTCTTTTTTTTTTTTTAAAAGCATGCACTCGCTTTAGCTACAGTGAAAATCCTGATGTAGAAAACTAGTTTCTGTCTTTGGATTTGTGTAATTTAGATATTTACTACTCATTGATATTGATGAATAATTAACGAAACATTTATTGCACTTGAAGATGAGCAATACGTGAGCAATACAAGACTAGGTGACACTAGCTACATTTGATTTTCACAGGTACAAAGAAAAATAATTGAATTACTCACATTTAACATTTAAATGCGTTTGTACTTTTGCTACTTTTAAAGTTATATTTGTCTTTGAGTGTGAAAGAGCTTTCCTGGGGGCCCACCCTGCACTAGGTCACACTCAGTTTTCAGTTGGCCTGTTTAGTAAATCAGCCCTGGATGCGTGTATCCACCTTCAGTGTCTGATGGGTTAACAGTCTGCTCGCTGTTTTACCTGCAGCACGAGGTTTGTGCTTATGTCTGTCCATGATGAGGCCGTTCCAGGGAGCACAGAACACGCCGCACATCTGGGTGATGGCAAAGGCATTGGTGTACTGGCTCACTGCAGGGAAACAAAAACACAACAGCCGTTTCAGTGATGTAAGTTTTTTTTGTGTTTTATACACACACATATATATGTCTATCTATCTATCTATCTATCTATCTATCTATCTATCTATCTATCTATATATATA
>JAOWBL010000002.1:7298767-7325317 GCA_028564865.1 Zenarchopterus dispar
AGATTTATATTATCAGAATAATGGCTGTTGTTCGTGTAGTGTTGTTGTGACATTACCAGAACTTTGACATCTTATCAATGTCCCCCCTAACCCCCCACAAAAAAAAGGGTACAAATCTTTTTAGTGTCATCTTTACTAAATCTCAGACTAGTTTCAGGATTTCATTGATATTGTTTACTTGAGTGGACAAAACGTGCAGGAGAATATTATGTAATTCAAGATCCACATACTCAAATGTGCAGCCTAACTTATATTTATCTAGATTTGTACGTGAACAGGTATTGAAACTAATCATTTGTTTCAGCACCTTCTAGTTTGCTTGTAGGACACACGGACAACTCTCATGTCCACTCAGTCTTCATGAAAAAAATAAATGAGTGCGTGGTTATCTGCTGGCAACCAGACCATCACTTGCTGATGTATTAAAACTGGCATCACTCTTTTGGTGGAGGCTTGCGTACCCTTTAATTTGTTGTCTAATAGCTTTTGCTGTGGTATCTTTGAGTGCGCTCTTGTGGTTGTGCAGGGAAGTACAACAACGCAAGCACCAGAATACAAGATTTTACTTGTTTGAGTTTTGATGTCGTTTGCTAAACATTTTATAGGTTTGTGTTTGGGGGTAGAGACCCTAGCTGTTTTCTGGGGTAATCTTTTTGCAACTTTAAAAGTTATTCTCGATCATTACACCTCAAACTAAATGTTAAAGAGTGTTGATACAGAAGTGGTAATGCTCTAGAGTGTAAAAGTAACAAGACTTTTAGATAAAAGCGTTGGAAGTTAAATGCCGTGATTGCATTGTAATTAATGTTGTAAACCTTTTAATGGTCACGCAGACAGAGGTGCTGGCAGTTCACAGTAAACAAGCGTCCACAAAGTGCTTCCTCATTTGCACGGCCAGAGCCTTTACTTCTTGTTACAGCAAGCCACAACAGAAGTTGATGCTGACTTAAATAAAACCTTTCATTAAATGTTAGTTTTTGAAGTTTAGTCATTGTGACAGCACCCGTGTGCAGCGCGCCATACTTATACCACTTATGTATTTCTGGCTTTGTTGTTTATTTGTGTTAATTATGTAGATTTTTGTGTTTTTTCTGTCTCTAATCAATGTTTTGATTTGTTGCTCCAGAAAAACTGATAGTGTGCATCACCCAGACTGGGCCGTCCCTGCCCTACCACTGCTACTGACGAGAGAAGACCCCGACACAGCCTCCGCCCGTCTCCTCTCGCCATCCTCCTCTCCATCACCACATAGATGGAAAAGATTGAGGGTTAGTATCCAAAGAAAGTGGTCGTGTCACATGCTATAAGTTTCATGCCACACACATACACACACACACCACTTAATTCATTCAACTGTAGCAGCAGAAACATGTTTGCTTTTTTTTTTTTTTTTTTAATATATATAAGTTATGATTCTTTTCTGTAAAGGCAATCAACTTTGACAATCATTTATTTCTGGTTTTGTCACCCTGCTCGCTTTTCTTTTTCCTGCTCCTGTTAAAAATAAAACTTTTGTCATGGTGACATGTCGCTGCCAACGCCCACATCCTGATGATGAATTTGTATTTAGACGTCTGTGTAGGATATATACTGTATATAAAAAGAAAACGGGATGACTGCATTAGTTTTGGTTCATTTAATTTAAACTGTCCCTTTTACTGGGAATGCTAGGAGGTTGGATGTATCGACAGACCACCTTGTAGATGGAGAATGTTTATGCAGGACTTATCTTCCTGTCTAGAGTTATTTTCTCTCTGTTGGGATAAAGTGCACAGACCTGAAAAGGCAGGTGTGTGTGTATATTTGTCAAATGCTAAACCTGTGGCTGTGTGTTTTTGTGTGCTTTTGAAAATGACTATGGACTTCATTTGTTCTCAAGTGTGTCTTTGCACAGACCAGACACATAAGACCACATTTTGATTGTTTTACCAATAATGTCTCTTTTTATTGAGTGTTCCCCTTCCTGTGATGGATTCGTTTTTAAATCGTTTTGCTGAGAGTTTTATGTTCCTGCTGCCTCTTAAGTTTTTATTGTTTTATTTTAAGATATTTTCTTAATCCCCGAGAGAAAAAACGAGTTTCTGTTACATTGTTTTCTGTCTGGATTTGGCCATCCTGCTCAGTACGAGTTAAACCTGGTATCGAGAAGTGAAAATGTGAGCAAACACTACTTCACATAAACCACTACTCTGTAGCTGTTTCTATCCCTGCTGTCAAAGATCTAGTCTTTATTCTACTTTTTTCCCATCAAAGGAACAGGATAATGATTTGGAGGTGTTATCCTCTCTTAAAGACTGAATTATTCTTCCAATCAGCTGTACCAGCACATCTACACCCAGTTTGCAGCTTTGCTCACCAAAAAAAAAAAAAAAAAAGTGAAGTTGAGGTGTCTTCACTCGGAGGAGACTCATGTTTTCAGACATGCAGGGGGAAAGATGTTTAATTTAAATTTGGAGGTAGACAGAAAAAGCACATTTTTGGTCCCTTTGACCCCTCTTTTTATTTGTTCTGTATTTTTCTTCCCCTTTGTGTCTGGCTTGTATTTTATTTTGGGATTTGTATGTGGGTGAGAACATTTATGCAATTTGTTCCAGTTTTTAATCGTTTTACAGCTAAGTTTTTAAAGGCAAAGAGACCAATCTTTTTTTTTCTTTTTTTTTTTTTTTTTTAAAAACTCTTCACACATAGTATATTTGTACTGTTGCCTGTCCATGTAAAATTATGTACCATTCATACCTGCCTTGGCTCTGAGAATTTGCTTTTCCAGTGAAGTATGTAACTGGTAAAACTGTTTTGTTTTTTGTTTTGTTTTTTATAAATAAAGATCTTTTCTTAGACAAGATTTGGCAGTGTGTAATGTGCTTGTGTGTGAAGTGATGAAGGATTTCTGTTGCTTAACATGTCTAATTGCGGAAGTATTCTGTCTGTAATGCAACCCCCGTGTGCCCTGGTATTTGCTTTAGCAAATGCCAAACTCTTAAACTTGACACCATTTGATCTTGGCTCACTAATATCGGTATGATCCATAAAACTTGGCTTTTGGATGTGTTAATTGTCAAGGCTTGCAATCCAGGAAATCATTTGTCACCTGATCTTTTTTTTTTTTTTTTTTTTTTTTTTTTTTTTTAAAGTCTGTGTTAGCACATTGATGTCCTAAATCAAGATCCTAAACTGTGTTCATGTCCATATAAACATGGCACAAAGAATAGGGAGATTTGTGTTTGGATTATTTCTTTGTAACAATGCTTCTTGGCAATCAATCTTACTGTTGGAAATCCTGTTTATTTCCCTCTTAAATGGTGCCACATCTGCCAGGAACATGCATTTGTGGGATGAGCAGCAGAGCTGAGTATGTCGATTGTGCCAGTGAAATATTTGCCAAACCTGCTGTGCCAATTTTGCCATCGACTCTTGTTTGATGATTCATGTTTGAAGAAGCGCGTATTGGCGATTTACCAGTTGAACTAACAGGAACCTCAATAGTGTGTGGAAGAACTAAACACAGCCACAACCGCCTGCCACCACTTCCTCATGCTGGTCACCGGCCTGGTCACACACTTCCGTGGGATGGCATCTCATTCTTCAACCAGCATTTGTCGCAAGTCAGTCAGCGTGGTTGTGTTGGTCACTCTGGCACGAACAGCACGTCCAAGCTGATCCCCACAAGTGTTCAGTGGCGTGGAGGTCAGGACTGCTGGCAGGCAACTCCATCTCCTCCACTCCCAAATTCTTGATGTCTTTAATGATGACTAGCCTCATTTTTCCAGTGAGGAAGATGCTGCCTCACACCATCACACTCCCTCCACCAAAAGATGTTACTCCTATCGGTGCAGCAATCAGCATAGCGTTCTCCACGTCTTCTCCACACTTTGAGCCGACGATCCAACTACTGCAGGCAGAATCTGGACTCATCGCTGAACATAACGTTCCTTCACATGTTCAGGTTCCAGTGCATGTGTTGTTGATACCAGAAGCTCAAAACGTGAATCATTCGCAAAAGCAAAATCCATGTTCTTTATGAATGTGGCGCCATTTAAAAGGGAAATGAACAGGGTTTTCAGCGATTTATAAGATTTATTGCTAAGAAGCATTGTTACAACAAAGAAATGATCTACTAAACACAAATTTCCTTATTTTTTGTGTTGAGTTTATATTTCTCTTTGAACTTTTGCACACTATGTTCAGCTTAGTTGGAAACCGAGTGGTGAGACTCTGAGCTTTACAGTTGTCTCTGGTTACACACTGGCTCGCTCATCGACACGGACTGGTGTTTTGTTTGCATGTCAAACACCAGTCAGGTCAGAGTATTACAGAAGGGTTACTCGAGGACGTGCAGGTGTCCGTTTCCAATGTGCAGAACCTCTGAAATGCTCCCCAAGCTTGAGTAATGGCTACTCGATTATGTGGTGGCTTCAAGTAAACGTCACAGTGTGAAACTTTGTTAAAATCTTTGTCCAACCGTAAGCCAAAAGTAACTAATTTTGCTCATGTTGGGGAGTATAGCTCAGATTGTGTCCAAGAAGGTTTTAGTAGAAAGTTAGATTTTTTTTTTTTTCTTTTTAAATCCCGTTATTTTCTGCAACTGAAAACCACCTACTTGTTTGAATGCATCTAATTTCTTTTTACCAAAAGAGAAACACACTTTTATCAGTGCAGTTGTGGTATGTAGCACAGCTTTACACTACTTAACCCTTAAAATAAATCGGTCAAGTGTGAGTATGCAGTCTGGGAGCTCGTGATGCCACGCACTAAAATAAGACATCTCACTGGCAATTTTATTTTCAAACTTCTTTCTCTCATGTAGTTCAATCACAGACGGTTGGGTTGAACTGGGCCCTGTTGTTAAATGGTACATTAAAGATGGAAATGCTGAAGTAATGTGATGGCCAAAATGTAATAATCAGAAATAAATGTATCACTCTTCAGTAACACAGCAGCTCCTTTAAAAACCCAGGGCTTCAATGTCAGTCTGTTCTGTGTTTCAAGATTTTAGAGGCCAATCGTTTTTTTTTTGTTTTGTTTTGTTTTCAAGATGGTTAGAATAGTTTCAAGACAATACGGTTTTATTAGCCAGAAAATAAAATGTTAGACAAAGTATTGTTAAAGCATTATTTACCATTTCTCTGAGTTAATAACACAGGAGTTGAGTGTAGCGTGGTTTGAAGTTGTGGATAAAGGTTTTCTGTTGTTGGTTTGTTCTGCTCTTATTTAGGTCTGTAGTGTAACAGAACCAAGCAAATATGAACGGCACACTGACATATTTTCACACCTGAAATGTATCCAAAAAAGAATACATTTTCTCTAAAGTTGGAGGTTGAAGTCACTTCAGAAACTCCAGTGTATCCTTTCAAGCACAAAACAGTTCGTCATCCAAATTTTGTATCCTTTTGACATAATTTGAGAGCTGACTTATGATTTAAAAGGATATTAGGATAGTGTTCTGAGGTCTTGTTGATATTTCTGTGATGTAATTGATTCAGAAATACCAAAGAAATACAAACCACAAGCTTAAATTTTCAATATGTTTTCATTACTCTGGTCCTAGTGGTTCACCTTTAGGGCGTGGTCACCTTGGCTCCGCCCCTGTCTATGTTTTTAGGTTAATGCCATTTGAGTGTTTTTTCCATAATATGGTCCCTCTAAGATGACAGTAAATAAATTACAAGGTCGTCACAGTGCTGATGAATTACAAAATGAGACGTTTATGTATTAGGTCATAAAATCTTGCTGTGGCGCCGGTCTTCATATAAAAAAACATCTTGATCAGACTGGTATTATTAGAAGCGTAATAAACTGCAGAGAAACTTGAATGTCCTCTAGCTGGTGCAAGCACATAACTGTCACATGTGTGTCAGCGTTTTCTACTCTGTGTGTGTGTGCGTAATGTCTATAACTTCTGCAGCTGGTGCACACACACGCATCCGTAAACCTGAGATCACCAAATGCAGTGGACTCTCCCCCTCGTCCTCCCTCCTTCCTGTGTCCGGTTATTGGGTGTCATATCTATTTAGGGCTCCCATGCTGTTTGTCATTATCGCTCCCTAAAGCTCAAGTAGAAGCAGCGGCGTTTAATTCTAGCAGACACTATCTGAGGGATAAAACTTCTCAGAGGGCCACATGATCAGAGAGGAATGGACATTGTGATGGGAGAAGAAGGGGCTTTTTCAACACTGGCGCTCACCTTAGAGCCACTGGCATTCATGAAACGGTAGGGAGGCTACACAAGTGGGCGATTATGTTTGGCTTCGTGCTTCCTTCCTTGTGACTCCGCGCGCTGATTTATGGAGGAACGTGTTTACAAACTGATAGGTTTAAGAGCAACGGAGCGGCTTTATTTTGTTGTGTAAGCCATGGAGGCACTCGGTGACCCCTCTTCAAAGTCGGGTGATGAGTTGTCTGATTTCACTCCGGCTCCAGATTCTTCACGCCACACTTCTCACACTGGCAACCAGGGCGGGCTCGGTGGCCTGGGATATGGCGTAGGGGTGGCCTGGCATCACCTGAGGCCCTTCCTTCCCTTCTTCCTCATCAGCTTCATGGTTGTGGCTCTCGTCTACCTGATGCGGGCCATCATCTATGGAGGGCCCTTCAAGGACCCACTCTTCTTTGTCAAGTTCAACGAGCGATGGCCCAGACCGACTCCTCCTCAAAAGGACTCTTTGTCCCCTACCAAAGTTTTTAGTCCTGACACTTCCCCATCATTTGAGCAAGTCCTCGGCAATTTGCTCAGAGTTAATGAGACGGTCTGAGGCAGAGAAACTATTTCTTTTCTATGTGAACATGAAGAACGAGAACTGGGATTATATCAAATGAGAGAAGACTGATATTTGACCTGGATATATCTGGTGACCTTTTCACAAGACTTTGAACGTATTAAGACTTTAAAGTTTGCAAACCCCAAAAGAATTTTCTACATTTTTGTATCAGTATTACCTAAAATATGCTGTTCATAAATTAGTAAAAAAAAAAAAAAAATGAATGTCTTATTTATTGGGCAGTTGAGCATGATCCAATCTTACGTCTCTGTGAGTATGTGAAACTCATGGGTTAAAGTAGTTGGTCAGTAATTACTGTCGGGCATTTTAGACAGCAGGATAAGAGATCTGTTATAGTTGACCTTTTCAGACTCAAAGCTGTGTTGATGACAAAAAGAAAACAGGCTTTTTCACTGAAACCAGGAAGTAAAACCATTTAAGAGCTGAAACTTTTGGCTTTAATTGTAAATGAGTAACTATACTTAAATTCCATCCATCCATTTACCATTCCTGTACAGGGTCACGTGGGTCTGCTGAAACCTGTCCCAGCTCATTCCAGGTGATAGACAAGGGTACAACCTGGACAGGACTATGCTTAAATTGACCATTATTATTACTCTGTCTCTTCAATTTTGTTTATATGACATGTGACACTTTAGGGATTGAATGTAATTCTTAAATTTAGAAGGGGTGAGTTAAAGAAATTATGTTAAAGTATAATCCTTGTGATGAGTAAGAAAAGAAAAAAAGGGGATTTGGAAATTTGCAAAGATGAAATCAGTTCAAACATTCCTGCTTTTCTACAGTTTGCTAAAGATCACGTGGAGAAGGTAAAACTCTGAGAAGTATTTCAAGGACAGAAAAGGCCCAAACAGACCTATGTAGTTTAAATATATAATTGTTTAAGAAAGTAAAACATTGCCTTTCACCATCATGACTCTATCCCCTCTGTGAAACACATCATGGTTTCAGGGCAGGTTTGAATTAGACCAGCAAATTCTAAAGGTAGTTAAAATATATTAAGGTCTTAATGCCAAGAGGAAATGCTATAATATGCAGCAACTTTAAAGCACAGACATGCATAAGAATCAGAACCAGAAGAGAGTGCTAGTCAGTAAAACCATCAAAATATAATGCTAATACTTTTTTCCATCCAGCCTAAATAACGTCCTCATATAAGAGCAGATCATAAGTAATTTTAAGGTTACCGGCTAGGTGCGCCTTGGTAACTTATAACTTGCTAACTAAGGTACGGCAAAGTAGATATTTTGCGTGTGTTTAAACGAAGAAGGAAGTGTAAACGAGGAATCCTCTTGACAGCGTTTTGTTCCATCATCTTCGGCTGACTGCCTGTTGCTGTAGATAGGTTCTGCAGTACTGCCGCCCCCTCGTGGCGAAGCGGCAAACTACACCGCTATGCTGTTGTTAACCGCCACCCTGACCTGAAGTTGACCTCACTGAATTGTATGATTAACACTTACGAACAGCAAAACAAGATGCTGTAGTATGAGTGACAAACATTCATTTCTGAATTTTTAAAACGAACCAGTTTTATTTCTTTAACGTTTGAGCGGCTGAACAGAGAGCTTTAAAACTTGCAGAGGGTGAGTGTCTGACACCTGCTTGCGTTTGGCTGTAACCTTAATTAGCCAGAGAGGAGAGTAGAGTTTAAAACAGCTCAAGAATGCGTGAAAGCATTGTTAAGACTAGTTATATCATTATTTCGAGACGTGTAATCTCAGGAGCGGTTTGTCTGACGGTACACTTGCTTTTTGTGCACGGTTTGGTCCACCTGGTTAGCTAGAGGACAGCGTGATGCTAGTCGGCAGATGTGCAGCATCCGAGAGCCTCGTGCTACTTTTAACCTTTTATGAAGTTTCTGAAGCAAGTTGGTTAAAATCCAAATGATCAAATAAATTAAAAAAAGAGTGTGTTTAATTTATTTGCTGGAAACACTGTCTAGTTCTAATGAGGCATTTCAAAACAATACATTAATTTGAATATAATTTAATGGAATATTTGAGATTAAATATGCAGATTAGTCTTCAAGCTCCACACAAAGGGGCCAGATGGAAAAATGAGCTGGTATTTGTGAATAAACTTTATTAAATGGCTCAATAAATAAAACCCCACGACCGTCATTGGATTCAGTGGGTATAGGAAATAGATGGCTGGATGAATGGATCAATAAATAAAAGTAAAAAAACAAAAAAACCTGTGAGTTAAAAGATAATTACAGTTGAATTACTTAAGAACATAAATTGGTATCTACCGCCACAATAATAAAAAAAAACACTTATTTATATTAATATGGATTGGGTGGTTTATTAGGAATGAACGCATGCTGTATTGATTGTTGGAAATGAAAGTTATCTATAGAGGACTGAATTCAAAGACACCCCAAAATTCAAAGTGAAAACAGGGTGCAGCAGATTAGTTCATTTTGCTGAAATGGTATTACGGCAACTCAGAATGGTACTCAGAAGTTTGTATGCATATCATGTGCTTGTATGCATGGCTGATGATGTCAGGACTTCCTCCTAATGAGACAACAAATGGTGTCCTGGGGTATCTCCTCCCAGATCTGGGCCAGGGTATCACTGAGCTCCTGGACAGTTTAAGGTGCAGCCTGGTGGTGGTGGATGGCACAAAACATGACATCCCAGGTGCTCTACTGGATTTAGGTCAGGTGAGTGAGAAGACCAGCCAATAGTATGAATTCTTTCATTCTCCAGGAGCTACATGCATGCTCTCGCCACAGGAGGAAGGGCAGAGTTGGATGGGTCCAAAGATTTCATCCCAATATCTGATGGCAGTCAGGATGCCATTGTCTATCCCTGAGCAGTTTGTGCATCCCTCACTGGATATCTTTAACACCAGTGGTTGAGACTTAACAACCTTGATCAGAATAATATCCCCAAAGTTTAATTGACCTGATTCTATACTCTAATTAAAAGGATGTTCTTTTAATGTTTTTTGTGATCATGCTCATATCCTGTTTTTTAACCTATTATAAAACTGAAAAAAGTATATTTTTACTAAACTTTATTAAACTTCAGTTATGGAAAAAAAAATATGTAGAATGGCAAGATTCACATACTTGCTACATCACAGATTAGGTCATAATAACGCCACCATCCCATCACTCTTTGTGCAGAAGATGCCTCACACATGAAGAGCATTAATCCAGGAGATTAGGAAAGCATTATTAGATCTGTCATTAAGGTAAAGTTAATTAACTTTCAGTCTGCCTCTACTCCTCTTTTAAAGTGTATGGAGAAATGTGGTGCTACCAAAAGCCGGGCTTTGAAGCCCTGCTCCTTACTGAGTTGCAGCGACAGCAACAGGGCAGTCAGTTCTGTGACACTCTGCTCCAAGCAGGAGGTATAAACACACAACATTAGTAAATTACTCACTCACAGGCCATTTTAAAATATGGTGCTAATTATTCCCTTTTGTAATATTCTTTTGTTTAGGACACAATTTTCAAGTTCCAAGACTTTAATCTGTATATTTTGTGTTTGTTTGAAGCTTTATTTAAAGTAACTCTATATAGTAATACCACTTCTGACCACATGGGGACAGTACACCTCAATAAAGTTTATGCAGCAGCCCTAAGCACCAACCATCTAACTTCCACATTGAGGCTCATGAGGAGCTAAGATTTGTTGCAGTTCCTCGACTGATCGATACATGCCGACTGCAAAAGTGAGTTGATCTCCATTGACTCCCACGTTAAAATGTTTGACTTTAGAGCAGAAATAAACATGTTTACAGCCTGGTTCAAAAAACCATTTTGGTGTCAATCATTAGATTTTACATCCTTGACAACTCTGAGGGGAGTGAACTTTTTTTTTTTTTCCCAATGCCAGGAGAGTTTATATAAAGCATTAAATTTATTTCTAAATTGATTGATTGACAGTTGGCTCAACCAATAGCGAGCCGCAATCACTTCCTCATTTGGAATCATTATACTACAGTTGCTTAGCAACCACCCATTTGTATTAACCCAGCGTTGGCTAAAAGCAATGGCTATTTTTTATTTCGCCATTGAGTTAGCATATTAAACAATATATCCGGTTGTAAATGTCTGGTGGGGTTCAGCTGAAGGACCTGGGAGCAAAACTAACTTTGATTGACATACAGTGGGCGTGTTTCTATTGGTTTTCAAAGCAACGTGACTCCGGTCCACTTGAAGAAAACTGGTCTTCAGAAACCAGTGGGTCACATGACCGAACACTTCATCCATTGTATTTTACAGTCTGTGATCAGCCTCTGGCATAAGAAACAGCAAAATGCATCACCAGCAGTACAAGATGTGCTGAACTCATTAGGCCCGTGTTGTTAGTACAGTATATCCTCCATGGGGTCAGAAGTGGTCTTGCTACAGAGAGTGGCTTTACTGGGCACAAGCAGAAATGACCAGCTCTATTGTATTTATAAAAAGAGTTTATTTAAAATAGAAGTAACACACTTCTGGATGACTCTCCAATCAGCAGAATAACTGATGTCAGAGGAGGATTTTGTGATTTAGAAGTAGCGTCCACAGCAGTCTTCAGTCTTTCCAGGCAGGGATGGGTTGTGGCTCACCCCTTTGTTGGTTGAACAGGATCAAATTGGACTTCATTCGTAACAATTTACAACAGAGTAACTATCAGGTCTGTCTTATATTGATAATAAATTACACTTTTTAAAAATTTTTGTAATTGACTCCCCAGCTTTTGTGGAAGTGGGATTTGTATGTAGGCGATATGTAAAAACACACTCTCACATGTCATTAGCCGGTGTTTTCTTGTCTTTGAAGCCTCTATTACCATTCTTTTCACTCGTCCTGTCCTGCAGGTGTATCGGTACCGGCACACAGTTGTGTTCTTTCAGCCATCAGCCCTCATCTCTCATCAGCTCTGTCTTCCAAACCGGCGCCGCCGGCGGAACAGGGCCGTCTCCTGGAGTTCCGGAATCTGGGTGCGTGCGCTCTGCTCCACGTGGTCAGACTTATCTACTCTGGAGAGATGGCTGGAGAGGGGGAAAACGAGAGGCGAGACGCCATTTCTGCCGCAGCCAGGCTGGGCATCCACGGTCTGGTGGAAGTGACGAAAAGAAAAGGCGGGGGAGGAGGAGGAGGGGTGGGCCGCTGTGCAGAAGTTGGAGTGCAGACGGAGCCTTTGAAGATGGAGGAGAATGAGGGGAGGGAGGGCGTGTGGAGAAAAGATGTAATGGATGGGAGCACTTTCTTCTGGGAAGAGACGCTGTCAAGCGGTGAAAAAGAGATGTGGGTTCAAACGGAGGAGCTGCCCACAAACACAGCCTCTCCTGTTCAACAGTTGGTCGCCTATGAGACAATTGATATGGATGCTTTCCAGAGTTTAGGAAATGAGTTCGTCCCCATAACTCTTGCCTGCCCAGCAGATGAAAACCAAACTATCCAACTTTTCTCTGCTGCCTCAACCCGTGTAAATGAACTCACTGCAGCTGAAGGCACATCTGTTGCAGTTGTGGTGCCATCGTGCAAGTCTGTCCCTAATTTTCCCAGTCTCTCAACCTCTGGCACTGGTGACCCTCAGAGCGGCTGGGCTAATCCCCAAAGTACATACAGAGACGTCACAGCAGCTGACGAGCTGGAAGATGAGTGTTTCGACCAGTTTCAAGGCAACATCCCAGGATTCATCAGCTACTTTCTAAACCCAGACAACAAGAAAGCCAACTGCAGGGGAAGAGCAAGGAGTAGGCAAAGAGCAAGGGTGGGTCGTTCCAGGGGAGCCGGGACAGGAGAGCAGAGAGCCAGGGGAGCTGCGAGGAGAGCAAGAGGGAGAGGAGGGTTTACTGAGAAGGTGCATGTGCAGGAGGTGGGAGTGGGCAAGCTGCAGAAGCTGTTTCTGCACAAATGGGGCATGAGGACGCTTAGGACAGGTCAGGGTGGGGGAGCTGTTGGCAGGACGTTTTTCATGAAGACCAGGGATTTCTTCAAACCAACCAGGGGGTATCAAAGGAGGAGAGGATACGGAAAAGGGAGGGCGTTCGGCCAGAGTGGTGATGCACCACTATTCAATAACAGAAGGGGAAAGAACGCTGGAGGAGGACAGGTGAACAAGGTGGAGCGCTCTAACCAGGTGAGACGATGGCTGTTTTCAAACAAGCTTGGCATGCAAACAGTTGCAGAATCTATTGTATGCTAAAAACTGCTGATGTACGACTGTCAGTGATCTGTAAACATCACAGGCAAACCATTTTGAAATGAAATGTGGAATTGTCTTCTATCCCAAACTGTGGTTGAAGATTTCTGATTGGACTCAGAGTTACAGTGTTGTTGGTTAGTAACAACAAAAGGGGAGCATAGTTGTGTAATTGTCCCTTCACACCGATGGGAAGTGACAGTCTGAATACCTTGAGGAGTGATTCTCTCGTACAGCAGATATTGTGTCCAGCTCTCTGACTGGTTAGTAACTGAAGACAAATGTCTTATTATTATTCCTCTCCTTGATTACAGGCGGGCCATCCTGTTGACAGGACTCAAACATCCACAGATCAATCAACCCCACTTTCATTTTCCTCCTTATACAAAGAATTCCACAACGTTCGTTCATTTTCAGCCTCCAGTCCTTCTCCGTCCCACAGCCTGCTGTCTCCTGCTACCTCCTCCACGTCTCCAGTAATGCCCCTAGCTCACACCACCTCCGGCCCCCCTGTGGCGACCCCATCTCTCGATGACCAGCCTGAGCAAATTGAGCGTCTTTTGGAGGAAGTCATGATGGGACTGGATATTTTGCCGACTGACAACAACAGGGTGGCACATTTGCTGTGTTCCCTTCCAGCAAGCAGCAGCACCTTTATCTCCTCCAGCAGCGCTTCAGTCCACAACAAACAACAGGGACACATTCACGGCGCCGAGGTCCCCGCTCTGCAGCAGCAGTGCGAGGGAGAGCTCACCGATATCCTGGAAAACTTCCTTCAGTCATTTGAGCAGCATGTAGACTGCTGTGGAGCCAGGGAGGAGAGTGAGAGCAGTGGAGTGAGCTCCTCGGAGGCTCTCATGTCCCACCACACAGAGGTGAATGGAGTAGTGACCCCGATTACAGTCAGTTCCTCTCAAACATCTGAGGCGGACAGTGATCACACGGGGACGTCACAGAGCCGGTCACAGCCACACGAAGCCTCGGCTTGTTGTGAGGTGTTGTCTGGACACACTCAGGAAACTCAGGGGAAAAAAGCTAAATCAACCAGACAGAGAAGGAAAAGAAAAAGCGAGTTTCTATTCTCTTTAGAGAAAAGCAAAGGGAAAGTTAAGAAGCCGAAGTCGTCGGATGATACAAATGCCAAAAGTATTCAAAGTCAGACACAGAGGCAGCTCCAGCAGATACCGTTTGTGAAACTGGAGAGGAGAAGCCTGACCCTGCTGGGACACAGTCTGGAACATAAGGTGATGAACTCCTCCACCTGTGCTCCTTTTATCTTTATCATATTTTTCTGCTTTCCCCAAATGAGCTCCATTATGGAGTAAAACTACACCATAAACCAGTTGCAGACTGTTGCTACATTCACATGGATGCTCTCTCATTTCTGAGGTGCTCTGCTCAGTTTTTACATTTTTTTTTGTGACAATGATCACCTAAAAGCTTTTACTGACCACAGCATCCGTCTATAGACATGGTATCATTTTCCACTCATATCCTAAATATTTCAGTTTTAATGCCACACATGCATCTAACATAATAATTTATTATAGTTGAGACTGCAGACTGTAATAATGTTATATAAAAAAAATGCAAGTAACTGATTTATAGGCAGCAGGCCAGAAACATGAAGCTAAATGATTTACCACACTGTGAGTGACTGTGGGACCAAGAGTTAGGAGAAAGTAAAAAGCCGTTCACAGAACAAATCACTCAACCTTTTCAATTCTAACACTCGACATGTCATTCATGCTGTGTTTCTGTTAAACATGGGGCTGAAATCATTTCCAAATAACCTTGACAGCCGATCTCCTTTTTTTTCTCTCAGAGTTCTTTGGAAACAAAGTCCAGCTCATCATTAGTGAAATACTCTCACAACGATTCGCCTAGAAAGAATAAACCAGCAGCTTGTAGCAGGAAGACGTACCCGATCAGAAGCAGGTTTGGGCTGGCACATGCAGCGGTGAGTTTCAGCCTCAGTGGTGAGATCAAAGACCTCGATCTGTTAGAACTGGTTAACTTTGGTTCAGTCCGCTCAAGGCACAGCCGCGTGCAGAGCCGGCGGCGTGGCTGAGTGCTCTAAGTTTATGTAATTGAGACATTTATTTTGCAGGGCAGCGCCGCCTTTCTTGAGGAGTCTTCTCCAGTCAAGCCTTTCTCAGAAACAGGCGGCAGGCGAGGCAAGCTCAGGAAAAATGGTCAACTTTTCAGTCTACCTGTCAGCAAGGGTTCAGCTGCCCCGGTTCGGTCGCAGTCTGTCCATTTCTGTAGCACATTTGAGAAACATCAGGAGAGACGTGAAGAAGATTCAGTTGCACAGCCACGGGAAGAGTCAGAGGCAACAGGCAGGGGAGACAAGAGGAAGGACAGGAGTGATGATGCTCTTGGAAGCAAGAAGATTTGCTTAGAACAGTCAGCACAGACCAAAAATAAACTCACTGAAACTCAGCAAAGTTTGACAAATGAAGAGCTGGAGAGCGCTGCTGATGAGATGATGGACGTGGGAAGAGGCCGGGAGGACTGTGAGACTCCTGGGAACAAAGAAGCCGAAAAGGACGACTGTCAGAGCGCAGCAGCACCAACGCTGTCCCAGATAAGTGACGTACAGCGCTATGTCTCACAAGCTGTCAGAGGCCTCGGCCTGGAGCGGACAGGACAATGTGAAAGAGACGACGATGAGGACATAGACGTGGTCGGAGGTTCCAGTCCAGCGCCTGAAACAGTGATCATCAACTGGACAGAGTCCTCAGGAGGGGAGGAAGAAGAAGAGGACGAGGAAGTCGATGTTGATGGCGAAACAGCCGACTGCTCTCCATCTGTGATCTTCGCTGCTGCCAGTCACGTCGGTGTAACCGGGCTGGTGTCTCATTAGGTCCTGAGAGGTCCGGTTCGACCCGACTTTGCTTCTGATCTCAGTTTGGGTGAATTCTGACACATCCTGGAAGACATTTCTGATTCATCCTCATTTAGCCGAGACTTACAGGTACGTTAGGGAAACTAACTGAAAAGATAAAGATGTGACAGTGATCCACTGTTGTTGTGGTGCTGATGTGTAAACACAATAACATTCATGCGATTGTTGTTGTCCGGCTCTACTGACGTTTGGGAAGCGAGGAACGTTTTATCTCTTTATTTTGGTCAGGAAAGAAAAGACGTGTCATAAACCTCAAAGACACATCAGAAACACAACAAGAGCACTTTGGTGTTTATGTGCAGATTTTTATTTTCAGCTCTTAACTTGAGTACGTGGATGTAACGTCTGTAAACAAATCACAGGTGAGTGGGATCATTTAGTTTGTTGGTCTGAAATATTTGGATAAGGACTGTATCCTGTTACGAGATTATTTTTAACTGTTCAACGCATGTTTAAAGTTTTTTTTTTAAGTACAAAACCACGTTGGATAATTTTTAATGGCTCCTTCCTCTTTTTTTAAAAAAAAAACAAAAAATAGTTTTGTATAATTTGAAGCAATCAGGATTGTTTGATAATTTGTACATATAACTAAAACTGTTTTAGTTGTAAATACCTTGAAGCGCAAGCCTCTGTTCTGCCGGTCTGTTTGTTGATATTTGTCCGGCTCGTTTTATTGTCTGATTGGTTGTGTTTCCTCTGCCGCTTTTTTCAAGAATCTGATTTTGATAATAAAGATTCTTCTGTTTTCATTTTTTAATCTCTGCCTCTTCATTTCCTCTGAAAACACGTGCTGTTAGTTTTGCTTTGACTCCTCCTGTCATGTACAACACTGAGACCTTTTAATGGAAATAATTATGCCATTGATTATTATTGTTACTCACTTAACTATTTCTACAGTCATACACCATCGACCATGTAAGGATAAATGTGGGGATTTAGTCTGACCGGGATTGCTATGAAGGATATTCTTTCTTGGTCATCTTTGTTGCTAAGTAGGTCGTTTTTAAACACTTTTAGAAGTTGAAGTTTAAATAACTTTAGTTTGTCTCAAAAAAAACCCTTCAACTCTCACTTAAGTGGACGGAATTTTTTTTATCTTGTCAGAGACTTTAAAAAAGCTATTTTTTGGGCCCCTGTATTCACATTTATTGCCATTTTACTGCAGAAACATTCTGTTCGACCTGAAAACTGCTTTGAACGCTGTGACCTTGGTCCCCAATGAAAGTTTATACTCCTTACCCCAGAAAATTCTTTTACCTGCAAACAAAACCTGTTTGTTTCTCTCAGAAAGACATACAGTTAGTGTGACTGTGTTTTCTGGTTGATGCAGCGCTGCTGTGGTGTCTCTGGGAAAAACCCATAAAACAATAACTGTTGGGATTACAACGCAGTCAGTTTCCTGCTGTGATGTATTAGACTTCACTGCACATTTCTAAACTTACAGTTGGGATCAAAATCATAGATCAGTCATATGTAAATATTCTTCTTTATTCAATTGCTGTGCATTCATGTAATCCCACTCGTTTAAATGCTTTTATGTTTAAGGCAAATTTCAAACCTGTAGTTGGTGAGTTTCTTTCTGGAAATCGAAGGAAAAAAATGGGAGAAGTGGTCAAGCCACATTATCCTTTCATTTGCTCTCTCAGGCTGTAATGAAATTAAATACGAACCCAGAAATAAGAAAACGAGAATACTTGAAGTGAAAATGAGTTTATTAGTTATCAACCTGTGGATCAACCTCCTCCACACGACAACACGGCACATCTGAGCTGCACTGCGGCACGGTCTGCTGCCCTGAGGGGAGCCAGAGCAGCTGGGGAGGACTCCCTGGACGTGGAAACATACTGGAGCTTCATCTCCCCTGTTTTTGATTTCCTCATCGAACAGTACAGCGCAGTTGTGGCTTCGTGTGTGCATGTGTAGGGACCTCTAAACCAAATAAAAAGACACAGTGAGTGTCACTTGTGTCATCAAGTGTGTGTGTTTCCCTGTGCTTGAACAGTGCGATATTGTCTCTTATCACACTCTAGGAGCAGCTGTAAATCAGTAGCGGCGATGTCGGGTTGGGGCTGCTGTTGCAGCTCAAGTCAAGAGGAAGGAGGGGATCAAAGAGAGGGAAAAAGGGGAAAAAGAGGTGGAGGTTATGAGTAGAGGGAACAAAGGGGTTGATGGGGACCCGCTGTGCGTGGGGCTTGGCTTCAGTCTCAGCCGTCCCTCCTCTCAGTGCTGGATACGCCTGATGGACTGGATCTGGGGGGTCTGACAGTGAGAGCCCCAGTTCCTCCAGTGCTGGTAGTCTCCGCTGTGTCTCTCACACTCCATGATGTACTGCTGGCCCCTGTAGCCAGGGTACTGGTAGCACACGAAGCTGTGAGGGAGCAAATTCAAGCAGAGTCAGTGGGCCAGATGTGCTAGAGAGCTGGGCTGAAGCGTGAACCTAGGGCTTCTAGCTGGTATGTCTATTACAAGAAACACACGATGATTGAGGGTCAAAGGGATTTACTGTGCACAGCTTTATTAGACAGACATGGAGGGCGTTAAATAAGCTGAAACAATTATCTAAGACAGATGTATTTTTAATAAGAGCATTGATGTTGCCATTTCATATTTGCAGAGTAATTCTGGGCTACTTACGCGCCGCACTGCACGTGCATGGAGCCAACTTCAGGCATCATCCAGCCCATGGCCTGCAGAGAGGGGTAGTCGTCACAGAGCTCCACGCTGCGGCCCATGAAGTTCTCCCTCTCGAAAATGATCATGCGGCTGCTCTGGTGGGACTGTACGGCAGACAGAGATTGATTTGTGTCTTTGACTTTTTTTTTGTTTGTTTTGAGTTGTACATCAGCTGGATAGCGCAAGAACACAGATGGGTGTACTCACGGCGCAGTAGATGGGGCGCAGAGACATGAGGCGCTCCACGTGGTAGGAGAGGGAACCGCTGTAAGCGTCCCAGTGGGGGTACTCTCCTCTCTCCAGGATGAACTGCTGGCCCTGGAAGTCATGGTGCTCGAAACCCACCCAGCTTCAAAGAGACACACAAACTCCTGCTCACATGATGTTTGAAGATGATCACTGCTGTAACTTTTGATAAGACTCACTCTTTGTGGGTGGGCTTCACTGCAAAAACAGCCCCTTTAGAAATAAGCCCAATATCCCTTAAATCTAGTCAAAATGATCTTATTTTAAGCGACACATCTCTCCCAATGTGGTAAGAAAAATTCTCTTGGGTGGAATTCTTAAAGCTAGCAAAATAATCTAAAATAGTCTTTTATTTTCTCGAACCACTGGATGTGTTAAGTTCAAATAATTTCCTATCATTTCTTCAACTCCTTTATTAAGTGCATAGTATGATCTGACTGATCTTTTATTTGTCTGGTGAAAAGGTTGTCAGACTTACGCTCCACTCTCCACCCTGATGGAGCGGATGTTGTCCAATCCACACTCCTGGATGTTGCAGCACTCAGAAGTGAACTCCAAGCACTTTCCCTGGAAATGCTCCTGCTCAAACACAGTCACCTAAAGAAACCAACCACATTTGAAAATATAAATATATATCTATATATATTTACTTTATCCTGTTTTAAATTAATCAGAGATAAGTAAAAAAAAGAATCTTAGAAAGAAATCTGTGTACATCTGAGAAGACAAATGAAAGTGTTTGTTTGTACCTTAAAGAAAGGAGCCATGCCCATTCCTGAGTTGACCAGTGGCTGCATCATGGGGGACTTGGTAGTTCTGTACATCTTGACTCCTGAAGTGATAAGTATCCACAGAAGAGAGGACAAGAAGATCAAGCCAAGAAGGAGAAAAATGCTCACAAATTCAACATTCTCGACTCCTTCATCTAAACCCGATGGTGTTTACTTGCATGAATACTATATTCCTTGTTCCTCCTTTTTATAGCATGGATCTACTGGTGCCTATAAAAAGTATGAGGATGTGGAGGGATTGTGGCCAGAAAAGCTCACAAAGTTCTGTCTGACAGCAAGGAAACATAAGTGCAGGTGTCTCAAAGTGCTTCTGGGTTTTCGTGTCTATGTGAAATCGACCCTGAGCTGAGTTAGAGGCAGAGATGAAGACCTTACCTAGATGGACACTTTACTGGAAGACCTCGGGGGTGATATGTGCCTACCGCCTGCCTCGCGTAGAGCTTTGAGAGAACCTGGCGCTTCAGTTTTATATCGACGTTGGGGGTGCGCGCTCGCCGGCGCGCCTCCGAGCCACGGGTCCTGACCGCGTAAAAGTGCCCCCTTTTTTTTTTGCGCAGGAGCAGTGACGCGGCGCGCTCCCGGCCTGGCCGCTCCTGTGCTGTTGTCCTGCTCCAGCGGCCAGCTCAGCAGATCCCATTAGTGCTGTTGAGGCCGGAAAACAAAGGCGCTCCGGTATGTTCGGACCCCGGTCAGCAGTCCTGCGCGTCCCCCGGCACAAAGGCCTGGATCCCGGTGGAGAATGTGGGGATTAGCGGCGCAGCAGAGAGGCACACACGGAGGAGAAAACCGAGTCCATCTGAACTGATGTATAGAAATGTTACAGAAACGGAAAATGGACTTTCCCCTCAGATACTGAGATCCCACTGGTCACCAGAGACTGTTGCACGAAGGTGCAAGTGCACCTGTGGCAGAGCGGCTGCGTTTAGTAGAATTATAGAGGATTTGAATAAAGATATGCAGACATTTGATTTAGATGTCCACCATTTATAGACAAATGCAACTCTGAAGTCAGTTGTGTCCCGTCAAATGGCATCACTGTTTATAAAGCATGGATTTAGAAACTGGCCTATCAAAAATCAACTCACTTGTCTTTTTTTATATTTAGAGTCATGTGGTTTACTGATCTATATCTGGAACTTACTGACATGAAACCTGCATGCATAGACACATTTATATTGTATTGATGCATCAGACATAATTGCAAGCTTCCTAACAAGGATGCAGTGTGAAGAATAAAAAAAAAAACAAAAACACAAAACATTTCTGACATTTGTCACCTTGTTCAAGAACCTGCAGGTATTTTCCATAAATGCAGAGTCTGAAGTATAAAACTTGAAACATTATATTTTAAGTTACATGAACTATTTCTAACTGATCGTTCAGTGCAGCAGCTTCTGTCAGTGGTCCTCTGCCTCGGCCCATCCCCTTTCCCCGTCCCCCTCTGATGATGTGGGGTTTCTTTTGTCTCCTGCCTCTGACCTCAGCAGGTTTGCTTCTCTCCCCATAATCCCTCTCCTGTGAGCGCCAGCGTATAAAAGGGAGGAGCACACTCCGAACCGCACACACTCTGAGTGAGAATCGGCGCAGGCATTGCACACACAGACAGGTAAGGTGGTTCGTTCACCTGCAGGACTGTGAGGGGACATGATTCCGTTTGGCATTCTTAATCCTGTGATTTCCTCCATTATGTGTTGGTTAAGTTTCTCGCATGAACACACCCTTTCTCCCTGTTCCTCCACTCAGTAATCATGTCCAGTGGAGACTCCAAGTCCAAGACTTCTTCCCAGACTGACGGGAAGGCTGCCCAGAGCAAGAAGTCTGAGATGGGAATGATGGCCTACAAGGTGGGTGGCTCTCTTACAGACCTCCTGCCTCACATGGGGAAAATAACTGAGATATCTTATAGTAAGATTAAATGATCATATCATAAATTATTAATTTCTTCATTTTTTTTGTGCCACCATTAGATGTACGTGTTCGACCAGGAGAACTTCCAGGGCCGCATGATTGAGATCAGCAACGAGTGCATGAATGTGTGTGAGATGGGCATGGACCGTGTGCGTTCCCTGCGCGTTGAGTGTGGACCGTAAGTATTAACGTGCGCTGGCATTTTCATTGGATCGAAAATTAAGATATGTGGACCGGTGCCCCTGAACCCTGCCTCTTCTTGCAGCTTCGTGGGATTTGAGCAGATGAACTTCTGCGGAGAGATGTACATCCTTGAGAAGGGAGAGTACCCCCGCTGGGACTCCTGGAGCAACTGCCAGAAGAACGACTACCTGCTGTCCTTCAGGCCCGTCAGAATGGTACAAACATCTATCCTTTCTATCTTTCAGCTTCATCGTTGTGTGTAGCTTTAGATGACTCTTTAAACGAGGGGTTCTCCTTGTCTGTCTCTCCTCCAGGACCCCGAGAAGCACAAGATCTGCCTGTACGAGGTGGGAGAGTTCAAGGGCCGCAAGATGGAGATCATGGACGATGACGTTCCCAGCATGTTCTCCTACGGCTTCACCGACAGAGTGGGCAGCATCATCGTCAGCTGTGGAACGTGAGTATCAGACACCAAAGATCAGCCTCGAAAGATTCATTCGACCATCCCTGCTCCGACACGGTCCGTGTTCTGTTCTCAGCTGGGTGGGATACCAGTTCCCTGGATACCGTGGCAGCCAGTACCTGCTGGAGAAGGGCGACTACAGGCACTTCAACGAGTACGGCGCCCGCCATCCTCAGTTCCAGTCTGTGAGGCGTATCCGTGACATGCAGTGGCACCAACAGGGCTGCTACACCATGGCCAGCAAGTGAGGCTCAGGGAAGGAGAGAAAGAGAAAGAGCGGATATGAGGGAGAGGGGCGGAGGAAGAGGGAAAGGGGAAGAGATGTTTGAGTCCTTTACCTCGGTAACTTCAGGAGGTCTAAGGTCTAATGCAGTGGGGGGAAGGGTGAGGATCTATTTTTGCCCCTAATTTGAGACATCACCTCTGTGGAAGGACCAGCTGGACCTGAGGAAAACCACCAAATCACCCTTCATCCCTCTCTGTCTCTACTTTTCTCTTTCTCCCCTATGGGCTGAATTTTGCTTTCCTCCCCTTTTGTCCTTTTTTTTAAAATCCACTCACTCCACGGTCCTTTGAGACACCAAAGAGGGAGCGTGACACCTCTTGCTGTTTTACACACAATTCTCGGCTCAGGGTTTAACGCGCCATGGGAAACCATGACCCACGGACTCCCCAAGGTCCCCTGTCCCTGTCTTCTTGCCCCTGTGCATTGCACACCCTCTCTGCTGTACAGAATCCTGGCCAAGTTTTCAATAAAAACCAAAATCTGGATTTCAAATACGTTGTTGTTGTTACTTACTGCCAAAGACCTGAAACACATGAAACACCTGAAAAAAAGAGCTTTGTAACATGGAGCTTTGCAGAGTCAGCCACTTCATTGGATCCCCCGGCACACAAAACTCTGTAAACACACGTCCAATGTATGAAAAAAAAAAAGGCAAACTGATTTAGATTCAGATGTGTGTCGCTGATCATGTGACTCACTCACGTGACGATTGCTGAAACGAAAGCTTTGCCAGTTGACAATAAGACACAAAATTTAAACTAAAATGAATGACATTAGTGCCATAAAAGTAGCAGAAAATTGAATGAGTAAATATACAGAAAAAGTACTAAAGAAAAGGGAAAATATAGACATTTATTAAAAGATTAAAAAACGTGTTTGACTTCTTCCACTTTTTCTTATTTATATATCTGTGTGTGTATACTAATAATTACAATATTATTCTAGCGTTGCGTTTATTTGGCTACTTGTTAAGTGGTCCTCACTTTTTAAATGTAAAAGTAGTAAGAAAATAAAAGAGATAAATCTTTGAACATTTAATAAGAAAAAATATATTAAAAGTAATTTGTGTATTAAAAATACTTAATATAAAATATGGAATATTTACAGAAATAGATAAAGAAATAAAATTGAAAGCAAAATGTCAGTGATTTTTTTTTGTCATAATAATCTTGTTACACATTGTTTTTGTTATACATATTCGTTTATTTCATTACTGCTCTTAACTTTATTTCTCTTCTCTTGTGGAAAGAATGATAGCTCTTATACATTTAGGAATAACCAGTATAAACTGTACTGAACACTGGATATTTAATATTGCTTTTTTCTGTTTGATGAATATTTCTCTACACACATCATGTTTGTGTTTTTCTTTTTCTTTTTTTTTTTTGCTCCACATTGTCCCTCATTTACTAAGATGACTTTTTAAATGGTTTGACAGTAAAATAAATGCTGATTCCTTTCTTTATACGGTTTTCCCATATTTTATTTATTAAAAAAACAACCATTTTTACAATTTTATGAGGAAGATTTTACACCCAGAGATCAAACACTCGTATATAAAAATACATTAAAAAACACAGTAAAGTCATAAATTTGACTGCTAAAGCTGCTGATATATGTACAGTACAGATATTCATGTGCTCAAAACATTTCATCGCAGTTAAGTGTTTTATTCTTAAATATTTCATATAAAAATATAATTTTAAATGATTTAAATGGAAGTTCACTGCAGTGTAGTGTGTTCCCTTATCCATCGTTGTGATTGCTTGTTCATCTGAGTTATGGAGCTCTCAGCGGGACATCATTCGCACAAACTCTGAAAAAAGAAAAACAAAGCTGTGAAAAGGGAGAACAAAAAGAAGATGATGACAGAGGAGGTGGGTTGTAAACGCTTCTCTCTTTACCCTCAAAGTCCACCAGGCCGTCCCCGTTGAGGTCGACGTCTCTGAGGATCTCATTGATCTCTCTGTTGGTCACCTGCTCTCCCATCAGCTTCTTCATGGCTTCACGCAGCTCCGTCAAACTGATCTGACCGTCACCGTTGGAGTCAAACTGGACGGAGACCAAAAAAAAAACAAAAGAAAACAAAGGATCACTCCAAACAGAATACACAAGAACATTTCAGGAAATTGTTTTCAAAGCAGCCAACCACATCATCTCCAGCAAAGTCTTCTACATGTTTCCACTAAATGTCAAGTGATCTCAACTTTGTTTTGACACAAACAATGTGATAAACATGAATACTATGTCGTTTTGTCTTTTTATGACTAATATCTACACAAAAATATTAGTAGCACTACCGTGTCTTCACATTCTTTAGTATACTTGGACTTTTTTTTTCAGACTTCATAATTAGCACCTCTGTGGTTGAATGTCTTTTATATGTTTGAAGATCATAAAAGTTTTGAAACAGTATCCCTAGTTTTCAACCCAGATATAAAGATCTTGTTCAGAACAGATCTTTGAAGCTCATTCAGTGCTGGAAAAGCAAATATTACCACGTATTTTGCTTTAATAAACAGCAACGTGTGTATTCTGACCTCTTTGAAAGCATCTCGGAGTTCTTTGACACCTATCATGTCTGCCGTCTCCGCCAGCATCTTGGGTCCCATCAGCTCCACAAAATCTTCAAAGTCCACTTTACCTCCACCTGAAACACAGATGTGAAATAAACTACAGGGAAACAAGACCTCCATCCTTACTCTAATCATTTTATTCTGATGTCCACATTGATTAAATCAGCCATGTTTGTAGTAAATATCTGCTCCGAGCCGCCACTCACAGATCTGCTGGCTCAGGTGGATGAGCTCCATCTCTGTGGGCATGTATCCCATGGTCCTCATGCACTCCCCCAGGTCTTTATGACTGATGTAGCCTTTTTTGTTCTTGTCAAACTCCACAAATGCCTCACGGAGTTCTGATTAAAACCAAAAACACACGTTGACAGGTGTGAGTCAGGCTACAGCGAGGTGACTTCAAAGAGCTGTAGTTTCCCGTCATCTCACCTTCGATCTCCTCTGGTCTCAGCTCTCTGTCCTGTCAGAGGGATACATTTACCCGATTAGCCTCTCGCTCCACAGCACATAAATTACAAATATGTGTGCTAAAAGTATTTAGGACACATTTTTGGTATTGAAAAAAAAAAATACAAACACACTGAAGCAACAAACACACATTGATACACACTTCACATCATCATTAAATTCTAGCTGTTTGTCAAGTATTCAGTTTTATAAGGTTACTGTTTGGGGTTAAAACATATATATCTAGAGGTATTAGGCATTTTTACCCAAAAACAATATGACATGTACCTGATCTCATCTAGCAGAAATCTTTGAATACATGTCCACAGTTCACATGCAAACAAAAGCACATGTATATGCATCTATACACTGGACGTAGTATTCACACAAGCACAGAAACAAACATGATGGAGGCAGCGGTGATATCATGTTTCAATAAACAAACGTCCTTCACATCGTTGTATTACCTTCAGTTTTTTTGATAATGTGAACTAATCAAGTTTCAATATATTGTCGGGGTTCATGTGTTTTTCACATGTTTGGTGAAACCTTCTGGTTTTCTCAGTTTTCTTGTATCGTGTCGACTCTGTTCTGTTTAATCTTTATTGCCCTTACCATTTTCTTCTTTATGATAGCCTGCTTCTTTTACATTTTATTATGTGTTTAGGTTGTCCTCTTATTTGGGTTTGATCCAGAGGTTCTGTTACCGTCAGCCAAACTCAAGACGGATCTGCTAGATCCTTTTTTTCCCTGTTTGATTTCTGCCTGTTGACTCCAAGTTGGGTACTTGTTTTTATACTTTCTAGTTTCTGGTAGCCGACATTTGTATCTGGGGCCCATCTGATATGAATAAGATGGAAATTTTCCGCTGGTTCTATTTTGGCGCCGTGCAAATTTCCCCAATGGATTTGCTTTAGGGATGTAACGATTCTCCAGTCTTTATCAATGCATTGATTTATTGTTAATTAAGTCAATAGCATTAATACAAAATAAAAAAAATTGATCAGACCCCAGTATATGTAATCACCATCACTACATCTTATCAAGTGGCCTTTTCCAGCAAAAGATTATTTTTGAAATGAGTGTCTAGTGAAATTATATTTTAGTAACTTATTGTGATTTATTGTGAGAAAGTGAT
>JAOWBL010000002.1:7335353-7346527 GCA_028564865.1 Zenarchopterus dispar
AGAAACTGAGATCTGCTGGTAGATGACTACTGAGAGTCAGGAGGGAACACATCAGGTCAACCAGTCTCAGATGTAAGTTGGGGCAAGGCCATGCAAGACTTTGGAGGGGATCAACAGGATTTTGAAATCAATGTGAAATTTAACAGGAAGCCAGTTAGGTAAGCGAGTGTGGGGGAGATGTGCTCGTACTTTTTTGTACCGGTAATAGGTCTTGCTGCAGCATTTTGAACTGGTTGGAAGTGACAGAGGAAATCCTGACTGATACCCGAGGGCAATCATTTTCAGTATTATTGGTATCAGCAGTCCTTTTGATCATGATCATATCACAATACCTCAGAAACTAGCTGACTCATGAACCTTTTTGCAGTTACAACAACTGGCTGTAAGGAAATGGTCTGAATTGTATTTTCATAGGAATGGTTTTACAGTGTTACAGTGAAGAACTGAGTTTACCCACAAACTGAAAATGAAAACAGATTTTGTTGGTGTTTTTCAACTGTCCAGTCAGTTAAAATTTGTTATTTTTCCCCTCTTTTCCATTTTTTACTAGTATAGTTTAAAAGAAAGTGGTAAGATGTATTTTGGCAGTGTTTTTAAGATTGTGTTTAATTGCAACACCATATTGTTTTAAGCCATGTGGTAACTGATGAAATCATTCCAATCATCACTTGTTTTCTGTTTTAAACTAAATTATTTGTTCCCTTTTTTTTTATCCATTAACACTTTTATCCACCTGCCATGCCACAGTCCACAGTGTCACATCCTTTCCCTCCCTGTCATATTCAGTTTTATAAAATGAACTAATAATTTTCATTAGTTAGAACAATCTTTTGTGTGATTTCGTTATAAACAAATGAGAATCTGATAGTTATAGTTGAATGTTTGACCAAATATATTTGCAGTCAGATTTATTTAGAGTAGGTGCTGTGCAACCATTGACAATTTTAAAGGAAAACAAAAATATTGAGATAACTTCATCATTTAAAAACTTTTCCCACTATCTAAGACAAACTGTTAAGCAAACGACAAAATATCTCTACGAAAATGTGTGTTTCTAAATCACTGTGCAATGAAAATGTGTTTATCCTACTTTGACATATTGTGTGATTTACTTTATGTGCTTATAATTGAGCTCAGCATCCATTTCTGATATGGTCTACTTATAGATTATGAAGTGAAATGGAAAACCTTTGCTTTTTTTAAATTAGGAAGTCTCAAATACATTTTATGATGACATTTACTCATTATTTATTTCTGTTGCATTCATCGAAAAAATGAGAATGTATTATCTGTTTTGGGGTCAGCCCTATGTTCCCCGGGTCCTATATTGACATTTAAGGTTAAAGAGAAAAAAAATTTGGACAATATTTTTGCATAAAATGTAAGAAAATTTTATATTATAGCCTTTTTAGTAGGTAAAGTGTAATGTTGACTAGGCCTAGGCCCCGGGGAACATAGGCCCTGGGGAACATAGGCCCCGGGGAACATAGGCCCTGGGGAGGGCTGACCCCTACACGGTGTTAGCATCCACTGCTGTGTTAGCATCCAGTGCTGTCTAGCACAGCATTATTAACTGGTAGGCTCTTGAAAAATGAGCTTTTAGTTGCTTGAATGTGTATAGACATTGTGTAGGCTACAACTGTTGGCTGTTAGGAGATTAGTTTGTCTTCCATGGTTGCCACAAATTGGCGTTAGCATTGTTAGCATTGTTAGCATCAGACCAAGCCGGTCGTAAGGAACTGTAATTCCTCGCCATGGCCACCAGGGGGCATGTTCTGTATTTCATACAGACGTACAGGGAGGGCAAGCAGAAACAAAGTGCAAGTCTCAAGAAGAATAACGATCATTCAACACATTCATGCAAACCAAAGCAGTTTTTAAAAACAAACAACAAATACTGTCAAGAGCCATTCTGATAACCCTGAAATTTGGCAGACAGATCAGTCAGCTGTGTGTCTATTTCACTTTCCAGATATATGCACTCAGAAAGAGAGATCGGCAGGAAAACGAACTTCCGCTCAGTCTTACTCACCTACATCCTGTCATACTTAAGAGAGAAAAAAGAAGTGAAGAGAGAAGTGAAAATCTGTGAATGTGCATATAAACTGGGTCAAAGCAGACTGAAAGCAAAACGCTCAGGTTGACAGTAAAACAGCCAATCAGGAAGGAAAAGAGAAGCTCATAGTAGTGTATGACAGATATGTGAACTTATCTTTTGCTGCAGAAATGTCCCCATACAAACACGCTACCCTCATATCTTTGTTTAACACAGCCACCTCAATCTTACGTGAATGCTGCTGTAATGGAAAAATATTCTGTCAGCTCTTATCTCTTTCTGTCCACCTGTGAATTCTGGACATGTGTATTTTTTGTGTCTGTGTGTGAATGAAGTGGGTGTGAGAAAAAAACAAAAAGAAACTGACGTGTTTAAATATTTATGAACCACCTAATTCAGGTTGTACATTTTGTCCGACGTGCCAGTCGTCACATTCAAACCTCACTGAAAAGCAACTCGGTGTGTCACCACTCGTAATTTGAATGAGTCATCCTTCGGTTTTGTCTAGCAGGCAGGTAAAGGTGAAAGAAAACAAGGGAATTTTTGCATAGTGACCACAAGTCTGGTTATAACAGGGAACACATACAATGATTTTTTTTTTTTTTTGTAAGGGTGCCAGAGGTCTAGCATACAAAGGTCATTATACCTTAATGAGAAGGATGTTTTCATTGGTCTGTCTCTGAAAGCATGTTGCCTCCTCTGCCTGCAGCTGGACTCTCTCTAGAGCCATGGCCAGCTTGTCCTGTTGGTCAGCAGGAGAAATAAACAGTCACATGCAAAATGCTGTTAAGAAATGAAGTCAGTAAACCGGATTATTCTTAAATGAGCAGGACATTTCATCGGTGCTGCTCTGAACAACAATCAAGCTTTATATGGGAGTCACATGATGGAAAACCCTTCCTCCTCCACAGAGCACCCTGACCCATAAAGTGGGAATTTAGCACCAGCAAAACATGAGAAACACAGAGAGAAGTCTTAAAACAAACTGAAGAGAGTCAGTTGTGAGGCTGACACTCTAGGAGAGTTCGAAAAGCTCACACAGGCCTGCTGAATTCCTGTAAAACACAAAATACCAAAAGGCTGGCAGGACAAACTGGGACTGCTTTTAAAACACAGCTGCTGTGTTATGTGAGCGCTGTTAAAAAAAAAAAAAATTCCAGCCAGAGCACACTTCCTGACTAAAACCCCATATTTTCAGCTGCCACTTGGGAGCAAACATGTCCGCAGAAAAATAATTATATGGTGTGAATATAAAAATTCTCAGCAGTTTCAATTCCAGTAGATAAATATTTTAAAGTAGCATTTAAAACAGTTTACCCTGTAGTTTTCAAAGGCCTCTGTGATGGGAATGACATTGTGGGTCTTGTGGTCCCGGGACATGCCGCAAACCAGACAGATGGGGAGCTGGTCGTCCTCACAGTACAGCTTCAGCTTCTCCTCATGCTCCTCACACATGTCCAAAACCAGGTGCGGCCAGTGGCCGATGGAGGACGCCACGCTGCTCATGCTGGAACCGGGCTCCCGCTCCTCCAGCATCTGAGGAGCGCCGTTGTGCTCCCACCCGGACGTCCGCCCCACCGCGTCCATGGCGCGGGCTCTGCGGACGCTGTCCACGACGTTGCACAGGAGCGAGTTGGGGCGCACTTTCTGAGCGCACGACTTTCTACACTTTGGGCAGCTCGAAAGCTCGTCCGCCTTGGCTTCCCAGCACTGGATGATGCAGACCTGGCAGAAGTGGTGTCCGCACTCGAGGATCACTGGATCGTGGAACAACTCCAGACACACCGGGCAGGTGAGCTCCGACTGCAGCTCCTCAAGCGCGCTGGCCTCCGCCATTCCCCGCGGCGCGCATAGTCTTCACGGAAAACGTCTGGTGGCAAGTCCGGACTCGGCTGCTCTGACTGCTCTTCCGCACATACTGACGGAGGGAGTGGTTTGAAGCTACAAGTGCTGCAAAACTAGTCACGGAGAAGACGGTGGGCGTGCAGAAACAGGCAGATGCGCAATGGAGCTCATTCATCACTGAGAGCAAGACCTGGCCTGCGGTGTGGCAGCATTTCTTAGAAGGAGTAAAAAAAACAAAGAAAGAGAGAGAGAAAAAAAGAAAGAAAAATAAACTAGTGAAAACATGTGGGTACTTTTACTTGAAGGTTTTTATAAATGTATCTGATTAATCATTTGGTCAATCAGAAAATAAATAGTTTAAAGACCTATGTACTTATAGAAAGAACTTTGGGCCGTGAATAATACATTTATCTGTCATTATTGTAGTGTAAATCAAAAGCAAAAGAGTTTGTGGGAAATAGACCCTGAAACAATATATTAACACACAAGAGAGAGCATTCATAGATCTATTTTCACTTCAACTACAGTGAGAGAAAAAAATAAAGTTAACACCTGACAGTATGTGAGTCACTGAAACAAGAGACAACATAAGACTGACGGAGGGGAACTAGATGAGTAAGTCTATTAAGAAGGACTCTCAGCTGACGTATATACAAACAAAAACTGTCTTAATTCAAAGATCCAACCTTATCAGCAGTGACTGTAAATGAAACTCGATTACTCACAGTAGTCAGACTACTTTTAGTTCGTCGTCATTGCTACTGTTTGCAGCTGTAGTAGCACTGATTTGTCACTAGATGGCAGTGTAATAAACAGAAAACCTGGGAAACCACTTTGATTCATCCGTCCATCCTCTGTACCCGCCGAATCCATCTACTGGGTCACGGGGGTCGGCTGGAGCCTACACCAACCCATTTCAGGAGATATGCAGGGGTACACCCTGGACAGGTCGCCAGTCCATCGCAGGGCCACATACATAGACAAACGACCATGCACACACATACACACAATTTAAAGTTCCCAATCAACCTCACATACATGTGTTTGGACTGTAGAAGGAAACCGGAGTACCTGGAGAAAACCCACGCAAGCAAGCGGAGAACATGCAAACTCCACACAGAAAGGCTCCTGCCGGGAGTCGAACCAGGAACCTTCTTGCTGTGAGGCAACAGTGCTAACCACTTCATTATGTGGAAATGAGAAAATAATGTTATGGGGGACCGTCCAACCATTTTCAGTTTAAAATGACGTGTTCCTTCACATGAAATAGAGTTACTCTGAAAGATGAGGTGTAGCCTAAACTTTTGCGTGTTTCATAATGGCACAAAATGAATACATTCGGATGATGTGTTGGTATGATATTTGGTTCAATTTCAGCACCAAGGATGTTAGGGAACCAGTATCTAACATAATACGGTGAAGGGGACCACTTTTTTTCAACATCATTCATACTCTTATTGATATTCAAAGACTAGAATCAGGAGAATCAATCATATAAAAGTGTACAACAGTCTTAGATCTGTCCTGTAGTATTATCTGATCACCTTGGTGTCCCCCACATGTACATTTTCTTTTGGCACCCATTATATATAAATATGATTCACCTATAATTTGTTACAAACTGAAGCATAAATACTAAAAATAATGATTTTCCAACTTTTAACGTTCAGCTTTTAATAAATTTCAGGAGCATCAGTTGAGAAATAATGGAAGAAGCATTTGCATCTCTCACAACTGGAAGGCAGTGATGATGAGAGGAATAAAATCACACAAAACCCACACAGAAACAGAACAGACTCAATGGCTTGCTTAGAGGTGTATGATTGTGAAATTATAGCAGTTTTCAAATAATTAATATTCAACGATTGCCAGTTAACACTTTCACATATGTGAAACAGCCGAGGGAGATTCCGCTTTTTAAGAGTTCTCGTGCTTTTTTTTCTTTCTCTTTTCTTTTAAGGCACAGCTTCAGAGCTGTAAATACATACTTTGAAGAGAAATGCAGCTCTTTAGTTTTGCCAGCCATGAAAAACCCAGTTGTAGACATTTGCAACACAACAAGCAAGAAACTGCACTTTCAGTTCCTGTTGCATTGATCATACATGCATTGTCCTTTATGCTCTCAGTATTGTTAGTGTATCATGTATCAGCAGACAAACATTAAAAGACAAAATTATCTCCAGTACTGGACTAGAATGATGACCGGTACAATTACCAGAAGTCACCAAAAGATACAAACATGACCATGTAGGATTTCCCCCGAATGTTGAAGTCCTGCTGCCGGTCAGCAGAGGAAGTTAGATGGTAAATGAACGCAATGGGGTTGTTCACCCACACACTCTTTCTGCACTCAGTATATATAAGCGGAAACTAGAGTGTTAGTTTGTACTTCAAGTGTTGAGTTCACGCAGATCCTGTCAACAAATTTCCAGCTCACCATCTCATCTCTCGCACGAGATGTCTCAAGGAACCACGCTGCAGGCTTCCACTGGAGCTCTGTTTCTCCTCCTCTGGTCAAGTGTCCTGGTCGCCGGAGAGGTTGGTAGGGACTTCTCCAAATGCCGTGATTTCTTCTACAATGAAATCCCTCCAACGGGGATCAGTGGAGCACCCTACCAGCCAATATGCCAGCGCTACAAAAACCTTTACCACTTCGCTACTCTATATCACCGTCAGCATCGTACTCCTTTGTTCTCTGCGTACAGACTACATTCTCCAGACGGGAAGCGGCCTAAGCATATCTGGATGTATGAACCTCAGGTAAGTACTGAAAGAGTCCATGACCAAGAGGCTCCCTCACAACTAACCTATTTAGATATTATTTCATTTTTTTGATGTTTTATATAGTCTCTTATAAGGTCAAAAGACTGTTTCTTTTTCTTTCTTTTTTTTTTTTTTTTACAACAGACATCTCTGGGTTAAGAAAAATGTCAATTATTTTGTGAGTTCTTGAAAAGTTTAAAAAAGAAAATGTTGGGCAGTTTTATGTGTAACTTTACATAAAAGTGGAAGCAGCAAAAATGCAATTTCACACTTTGTCTCTTTTTCTTGTCTATGTTTCTCCTACTGTTTGGTAAACTGGAATCACAATAGAACCCTTCTATGTAGGTGTACTGATTTTTTCCTATCGCAACGCTCCACTGCAAGGTATCACAGGGAATGAGCATCAGCCAATATGCCAGCTCTTCAAAGTAAATTATTGCAACCATATATCACTGTGGTTTCTTTGCGCAGCACTTTACTCTGCCAGAAAAGTCACTTCTGTAAAAAGAGAACTGCCAGATGAGGAATAGAAATGCATAGACCCTTTTTATCCCTTGAGAATAATAAAAGAAACCTTTTATTATTGCTACTTACAGGTTTACACGTATTTGGACAACTTTTAACCACAAAAGAGCACCATCTTCCGAATGCATACCAAACTCAATCATAATCACCTTTTCCTGCTTAACTAGTGAAAAAGTAATCAAGCAAGAATCTATTAAAACCTAATAAAACAGCTTTTGACTTCATCTTTCCTGTTTCTTGAATACATCTAAACCCTCAAAAATTGAATTCTCAATAAGTCTTGACAAGCAGCAAAACTACAGAACATTGTATCAGTGTCCAAATAGTTAATTAGATAATCAATAGCTCTCTCGCCATATAAATGTCCTTTTTAGCTTCTAAATGAACTCATCTGCTTCTTTCAGTTGGCTTTCTCCCGTGGCGACCCAGAGATGAAACCCTTCAGTGGAACCGTTGACCAAAATGTGGTTGAAAGCCAGGCGGTGCTCCAGGACTACAAGAGTTCCAGCTACACCAAAGGTCATCTCAATCCCAGCATGCACCAGCAGACAGCGCTAAACCGGAAGGCCACATTCACGCTGACAAACATCGTCCCCCAGCGCAAAGGCTCCAACTCGGGCCCCTGGAGTGTTCTGGAAAACAATGTTTTGAGAAAATACAAGGATTTTTGTAAAGGAGTCATGTACGTGATCACCGGGGTCATACCTTACAGGTCTACCGAGGCTCACTGGATTGGAAACAGGGTGTCTGTCCCTGAGTACATGTGGTCAGCCTACTGTTGCCCATCACACACATCTAACCTCCCCGAGTCTGAGCAGGAGTTTTTCCCCACATATGCTGCCGTTGGAAGGAACGACCCCAGCAGTGGAGAGGAGATTGTGCCTATTGATGTTAAAGCGAAAGCTTCAGTACGAGGCTATGATGTGAGGCGAATGCCTTTGGCGACCTTGGAAGGTATTCTGGCTGAAAGGCTGGCCATGCAAATCCGTCTGTTTGACAGCAACTGTCAGGCACAAAAGCCTTAAGCTTCGTGAGGCTTCTTCAAAATGTTCTTCTGCTTTAATTGCCTCATCAGCATTTCCTCATCGAGGATGTAGTAGCGGCTTTGTCTGCTGATTTTGAATAAGTGTAATTTCTCTTAAAAAATGCTAAAAAAAAAAAAAAATTAAAAAACTTCCAAATGAACCAAGAGTAGAAAAGAAGAGATTTCCATTAAGTTTCAATGTTTATTTCACTTTCTTCCTCTATTCTTTGCCTACCTTGCACCATCAGTAATGACTGTGTAAACAAAAACAAATGTCCACAAATAAAATGGTCAAAATGAGACAGTGTTCGCTTGATTTCTTCATATTATTAAGAAAAGCATCTTTTAAATGCACTTTTTTCATCTCCTCGCTAAAAATAGAAAAGGAAAAAAAATGCCCATACCTTAGCAATCATTTCATTATAAGTTTGATACTTCATATTTTCTATTTTTCAAACAGAATACATTCGAAGGCTGAGATAAAGTATCTTCAATACGCCTCCAATCTCTTAATGTAGCAACTTTAAGAGATTGTTGAACCTTTTGACATTTTATTTTATTATTACCACCAATATTCAATTATACTACTGCTGTCACAGATGAAAACACAAGCTTGGTCGTACACTACTTTTCATGATGCATTTGCTGCACTACTGGCCCTTTATGAGGTTTAACAACGTTTATTTTATACCTGAACAGTACTACAAAATAGCAACCAATATGTGCTACATAGTAAATAAGGGTGATTTTAATGGCAATGGTATATTTTATTATATATTCAAAACACAATGATGCGTTTTAACATTCATTAACCAGCTGTCACTTGTGAAGTAAACCTCAAGGTGCAATCCCTCACCTGAGTGACCAAACCAGCAGGTTATTTACACCCAGTCCAAACATTCACAGCCAGACTACCGGTTCATCACTTGTCAAGTGTCTGAGAGGAGCTTGAAACATTATCAGCATTATTATTACTATTATTTTTATGAAGACAGGTGCACTCTGTGGTCTGCTTGTTTAACAAGGTCTCTCAGATAAAGATGCTTCTTTTCTCCACTGGAATTCTGCCCTTGCTTCATATGTGGGTTTGTGGAAATGTCTCCGGAGAGATTTCTGCTGACTTGTCCAGGTGTATTGATTTTTTTTTTTATATTGCAACACTTCACCGCAAGGTATCATAGAGAATATGCACCAGCCAATATGGCAGCACCACAAAGTAAAGTACTGCTTTGTGACCCTGGATCACTGTGATTTCTTTGCGCAGCACTTAACTCAGCCAGCAAAGACAGTTCTTCAAAAAGAGAAATGCCTGATAAGTGTTTGAATGGATCACAGGCACAGATGTGAGAAACCCTATTGTACAAATACTGCTCACATTTTGTCTTAACACTGCATTTACCTTCGTTTACTGATGATTAAGATCTCATGCTGCATCACGTTTGGATGTCATTGACCATAGTTACATTTTTAGTTAAATAATATAGTAATAAAGGACTGAATACTACAGTCCCCGTGTAACAGGTCCAGTTCCCACATGCTGGCCCTTTGCTGTGCATTTCCCAGTTTCTCTGTCACAAATACTTTAAAGAGGACAAGATTTAGTTCTTTACTTGACTGCATTCATGCAAAATACAAAACAAGTTTTTAATCTCTGTAAGACATCTCTATGACTGGGAGTAAACAGTCATGATCAAAATGACTTAAATTTTGATTTAGCCATCTGGTCAAGAGCAAAGAAAAAAAAAAAAAAAGCCAAAAACTGAAATGATTCATGATTGAACTGTTTATTTCTGTAACAGTGTGACCAAAACACATACATACAAAATACAAACAAAACATACAAAACTGTCAAATATAGTGTCAGAAGGAACAAAAAGTCTTCAACATTAGTTCATTATTGCTATACTGATAAAAGTGCACAATGTCGTAATAAATAAGTCTAGGTTTTGCACATAGACAAAAACATAATAAAAAAAAGACAGACTTTTATTTCTCTTCCTATACAGAAACCTTTACATTTAGTTTATTTCCAAGTAAACTTCTCCACCTGTGTGCTTCTTATTCTGAGAGATAATTACTGACAAAAACACAGTGTATCAGTCACATTCATGAGCCAGATTCTGTGTCCACCAGTTATCTCAAGTTCGAGCAGATTTTGAAGGAGGATGTTCTAAAAGCACTGGTGGTTCTTCAGCTGCTCCACGTCGCTGAAGCTCCTCCCACAGTTGGAGCACTGGAGAGTTGTCTTCTCGCTGTTGTGTAGGAGTTGGTGTCTCTTCAAGTACTCCACGCGGCTGAAGCGCTTCCCACACGCCTCACATCCGTACGGACGTTCTCCCGTGTGGATCCGCTGGTGCCGTTCCAGGTTGCCCAGGCGACTAAAGCTGCGTCCGCACTGTGGGCAGCGGTGCGGCCTCTCGCCCGTGTGCACCAGATGATGCCGCTCCAGCGAGCGCGAGTGCGTGAAGCGCTTCCCGCAGATCTCGCAACAGTGAGGCCTCTCGGCGGCGCAGGCGCACTCGTGGTTCTTCAGGGCCCAGGCGTGGCTGAAGGTGTTGCCACAGTGAGCGCAGGGGTATAGGCTGTCCTCTGCGCCGCTGCTCTGTAAATGTGCGCCACCTAGTGGACAGGGGTGCTCCTCCAACTCCGACGTGGAAGCGAAGCCTCCTCCACATTGCGGGCAGAAGCTGAGCAGGTCCCCACCAGCCTCCTCTTCCCCTGCGCTCTCACTGACGCTCCCTGGAGCAGACAGCTGGGGCAGCGGCTCCGGCTCCGCCTGCTCCACCGGCTCCTCCATAGGCCTGGCTGCCACCGAGTCGTCCTCTCTCATCTTCTTTGACCAGCCTACCCTCAGTTCCACCACCCCAACCCCTCCGGCCCACGCGGCATCCTTTGCTCTTCCTTGCGCTATCTGCTCCTCTCTCTGCAGAGTGGGCGGCTGAGGCTCCAGCTCTCCTTCCT
>JAOWBL010000002.1:7350363-7383227 GCA_028564865.1 Zenarchopterus dispar
AGGACAGAGGGAGCCATCATGAGGAGGAGGCGGAGGAGGAAGAAGGGAGAAGGGAGGAGGGAGGGGGGAGAGAGAGAGAGATCAGCTCTTGCCAGATGGTTCCAACGAAACATGTGTCTTCTCCATTTCTCT
This sequence comes from Zenarchopterus dispar, assembly GCA_028564865.1. NCBI lineage: Eukaryota > Metazoa > Chordata > Actinopteri > Beloniformes > Zenarchopteridae > Zenarchopterus > Zenarchopterus dispar. The sequence continues at coordinate 7,350,496 of JAOWBL010000002.1, forward strand.
GAACAAATACACAACTACAAATCCATAACATGTGAATACACTGATGTGGTTGGGTTCGTGAAACTGACACGTTCAATTCAACCACCACCACCTCCACCTCCACCCCCACGAGCACTCACGGGCCATGTCAACTTTTCGTTTGTGCCGTCCTCCAGCTTCCTCCTCCGCCGCCGCCGGCGCCGTCGTCAGCCCGGCGTTGCGGCGGTTCGCCGCCCAGCCCATCCCGTACTTGCGCTCCGTCCTCAGCTTGCTCTCGGTGAGCTTCAGCCTCAGCCTGAGAGCCTCGTTCTCCTTCCTGTTGAGGGACAGCTCCACCAGGTAGTCGTTCACGGTCTCCTGGAAGAGTTTGGTGATCTCGCAGACGGAGGCGCGGATCAGGCTGTCCATGACGGCCGTCAGATGCGTCTCAAACGTGGTCACCGATTCCTCCATCATCTTGAACAGAGGTTCGGACATCTGAGGACCTGATTGAGCACTGTGTCACCAAAAACCAACAGAACCAGACACCCGACAAAAATGACGCCCGTCGCAAGCGGGTCGTAACCGATCAATACGCTTACTGCAAGACTCTATTTTTATAGCCACTTTTCCTGCTTATTAAAAGGCTTCAACAGTGATACTGTAGTTTCGGAAATATCAAAGCAGCAGCTTCATTCCGGTTGGTTTGTAGTTAAACTTGTAGCGTTAACAGACATGCTGTGATGTTTAAGTACGAGGAGGAGCTGCCTGTCTGACATTAGAAACTGCTAGCAGCCCTGCTAGTTCAGCTCCACATACACGCACCTTTTCTCTGATGAAACACAGATGAGTAAGTTTTCAGTCGTCGAATGAACACACGCTGGATAATTTCACGGATCGCGGAGGAGCTTAGTGGATTGTGAGCACAGAGGAAAAGCGACAAAAGGCAGCGGTGTCCAACTTCTGCTGCCTCCTGCTGCCACTGTTTTCCTCCTCGCCTGCTTCAGCGCTACTTATGATGCTGGAGACCACTGCGCATGCCCAGTACCGTAATTGCCCTACTAAGAAGGACTTAAGAAAACAGACAAGATCAGCATTGATGTGATTTTGCAGGTCACAGAAATGACCTGATATTGAACTGAGTTTACGAATATCTAAAACCCTAAAGGAAACTTATTTTTTTGCAGTGATTGTTAGCATAAGTAAATAGGCAACATCACTTAATTTATTTTTACCACCCCATTTGCTGTCTTTATTTCCCTGCATTGGCTGAAATGTGTTCAGAGAGGCATTGGAGGCAAATCCATGTCTTGGTGGCTATCCTAATATTCTCAATGTCCTTGTGCTCTTACACCTCTCCTTGATGACTGAAGGAAAAAAATGTTTCAACTTCCTCTTTCTCTTGCTGTTCCTGGTCAACATTTTCCAACAGCAGGAATAACTGGTTCAAAAATCAGCACCCTCTTTCAGTTCTGCTCAATTCAGCCTTGTTACTTCATTTCCCATCTATAGTCAATGAAAGAATAGTTTCAGGGGTGCTGTTTAGCTCAGTGCAATAAGCCTGTACCCCGTATGCAGAGGTTCCAGACCTCCCTTCACCTTGTGTCTTCTTTCACACTTTTCTCATCACAATACTCCAAATAAAGACCACTAGAGCCACAAAAAAGGATGAAAATTAAAAAAAAAAAATTTCAAACAGGTCTTAGAGTTCATTTGCCTGAACAACGTCCCAGATCCTTATAAGTCTGGTTTCAAAAGTGGTTGCTCCACTGAAACAACTCTTTTGACTCTGACAGAGTCCTCTGGAGCAGCTAAAGCTGCAGGTCAATCCTCAGTCCTCATACTAGAAATATTGCCTGCCTTTCATACAGTTAATCACCATATTCTGCTATCAGTCTTCCCTGATATGGGCATAACAGGCAAAGCACTGTCGTAGAATTAATCATATTGGTATGTTCATGGCATTAATATAATGATAGACATCCTTTTCTCATTGCTTCTCTACAGGCATATCTGGGTAGGTTTCCACCTACCTCAGCTCAGCCACACAGGCTTAGGTGCTCCTTACAGGACTTGCTGTTTGGCAGTGACATCCCTACACACAAGTCTCAGTCCAGACAGTCCAGACTGTGCCAAGCTGGTGGAACAAGTTGCCAATTGCTACCAGAGCAGGGGCGCTCCTGCTCATCTTCAAGAAGCTTTGGAGGACACATCTTTTTTTGTCTTCATCTTCTCTCCTAACTGCCAGAACAAACAAAATCTTACCCCATTCCCTTTTACACTTCTCTGTTTAAGGGGATTCTCTAGCTGTACTTTTGACTGTGTTTTAGCTTGCACTTTTATTTGCCTTTTTCCTTTAGAGACTTCACCTTTAACATACTGCAAGTCTTCCTCTACTTTTTGATTTGATTCTGTTCCTATTTTTGTCAGTCACTTTGGTTAAAAGCATTTGCTAAATACAATGTAATGTATTGAAATAAAGATTCAGAACAAGGGAGAGACAGAGCAATAGAGGTAAGACGCATATGAATGAAAATTAGATACAAGATTAATTGTAAATGGCAAGAATTACATTTAATACAAAAATCAAGATAAAGTGACCACAAAAGACTTTAAAAAAGTTGTTATATTAAACTGTCTCATGCCTCCCCGCCCCCTTTTTATTTTTATTTTTTCGCCAAACAGGGATTGCGCCTGTTGGTGTGGTTTTAAACCAGTGTGCCTTGGATTTATACTTCCCTGGGGGTGGTAACCATAACCTTGAGGTGGCTTTGTTGTGCAAACACAAGTGGTATTGGTTGTAATTTTAAAAATGTATTCCTCTGGTAGTGCCAAAGCCTTCCTCATGCCACACAACTATATGTAGTGTTTATGGGATTGTGGTCTCTTTCTATCTGTTGTTGATGTCCATGACAAAAGACTGATGCTCTGCTCCATAGTCATCTTCTGAATAAAAGGTTTATTACAACAAAATACAAAACTGATCTGCAGAATCTGGGATTTCTTCTGAGCCAATGGTGAAAAATATTGTCAAGCAAAGACAGAAACATGCTTTCATAAAGGATGAATCTAAACCCTGCCTCCAGAGCTGCCATCCATCAAACACCATATGACTACAAGAAAAACAGGTCATAAGTTAAAGCACCTCCTGTTTCTGCTTTAAGATATTCTGTTTGAAAGAAAAAGGCTAATAAAAGACCAGACACTACAGTAGCTATATGTAATAATCAGAGTATGTATTCCTGGGTAGCAAAGGAAATTATTTGAGAAAGAAGTGCCTGTGTGTGTATATGAAATGATGACAAAGTCAGAAAGCTTAGAGAAATATTGCTGAGTTATAACCTTTGGTCTAATATACAGTAAAGAATGTAAATTGTCGCAAGGGAGCAAAATATTCCTTTAAACATAGATGTAACAACACAGAAATGTCAAATAATATGATTACAATAACACAAAGTTACGACAATACGCTCCTAGATATCCATCATAAAAGAGTGTTCAACAAAGTACACTGTAGATGAGAACAAAACAAGAACAAAAACACGTCAAGGCAACAAAATATTGAAATGGAACAAACAGCTTTCAGAAAAAAATATGCATAGATGGTAAATAGTGCAAAATAACACAGAACCTTTGCAAGACAAAGTAATGTTTGCGCGTATATTTTCTTGGAAACACTATTGAGTATTTTGAAATCAAAAGAAGAGGTCGGAACCGTATGCGGTGTTACACAGCTTTCTAGACGCACGGCGGCGCTGTTTGCCGTTACGTCACTAAGTTTAACAGAGTAGAAGAAGAGAGTTGTTTCCTGTGTTCGTGCTTGTGCGGCAGAGTCTCTGCAGTTTAAAAAAACAATCATCGTCTCTCATCATGCCGATGTTCGTGGTGAACACCAACGTGGCTAAAGGCGATGTGCCTGCAGCTCTGCTGTCCGAGGCCACAGAGGAGTTGGCCAAAGCTATGGGCAAACCTGCACAGGTAGGCCAGAGCGTGTAATCTCCGGAGCCTTTCTCCATCATTCCTCCACACGCGCGTCCACTTCATATGTCAATACTACCTACCTGAGTATGAAGCTAGAGTTCAGTATAATTCAGTCTTAAAGTATTCTGTAACACTCTACGGCTGCTGCAGCTGCACTACTAATGTCGCATTGTGTAATTATGTAAATATTGTCAAGCCTTTGTAAATTATTGTAACGACAGAATGAAGTTAGAGGCAGCAGTTGGCCTGTCTCCTCCTCTCCTTGTCAATCACTGGACCACACGTCGTGTCGGTCAGCTGTGGGCTGGTGTTTGATAGAGCAGAGTGGGCGTGGGCCAACCTGTGTGTGTCAGTGTGAAGCAGAGAGAGCAGACCAAGTTCATGATCAGCGGGGGTGTTAGATGTGACTGAGGTACAGCCTTTACGGGGTCATCACATTATTATTATTACTATAAGATATACGATTATATAAGACGTCTGTAACATTTCAGTTTTGCTAAAGGAAAAAAAAGACATCAATAGTATCTTCATATTGCCTGTTGTGGCAATTAACCTTTTTTAATTAAGAAATTTATTGAATGGTTTTTACTTGAAGCCCAGGAGACCAAATGACCTTGAATTTCTTCCAGTGATTTATATTAGACTCATTAACACAAGAAAGAGACACAAATTAACACAAAATGAAATGCAAGTGACACATAATGAAAGGGCAATAAAAGGAGAGCAATGAAAGGTCACCAAATAAAGTGGCTATAGAGATGGCACAAATTAATGACAGCAAAAATGTTTAGTAAATCACTAAAAATTAAAGATTATTTTTATTTTTATCTATTGCATTTTTTCCAGTGCTGATGCTGACACTTGTCCATACAGATCCTTTCTGTTAGGGTTCACTCCACTTTTGTATGTTGGTTTTATGTCTACAGTACATTGCTGTGCTTGTCAACCCTGACCAAATGATGATGTTTGGAGGAAAGGGAGACCCTTGTGCACTCTGCTCCCTCCACAGCATCGGCAAGATCAGCGGTGCCCACAATAAGCAATACTCTAAACTCCTGTGTGGGCTGCTCAACAAACACCTGGGCGTCTCACCTGACAGGTATCAGATACATACATCAGGCAGGACATTAACTCTTTTATAAAGTGATCAGAATTGTTGCACAATATCATAAACCCACAGCCTTAGATGCTTCTGTAAGTTGAAAAACAAATGTAAGCCCTTATTAAACTATTTCTGTTTGTGCCTATTTCAGGATTTATGTTAACTTTGTGGACATGGATGCTGCCAATGTGGCCTGGAACAACACTACATTTGGTTGAGATGGAGGTTGACATTTGGAAATACAAGATCATTCCACTGTTTCTGTCATGTTCAAACACAGTCAAAACTGATGAAATGAAAAGCAATGGCACATTGTAATCTATTGGTCTAAATGTTGTGTGACTGCCCCGAGAGGATTTAACTGGACCCTTGAGCTTTGCACTAATCTTTTCCTATAGAAACGCAATAAAGCAAATGCAGTAGATAGTAAATGAGTCTCCCCTTTCCTTTGTTGTCCATACATGCAAAGTACCAGAACATTTTCTGTGCAGATTATTTGCAGTGGTTAAATCATTAAAGCCAACTGGAAGGACCAACCTCTAAAATCTTGAAAGAGCAAAATGTGTGTTAATAATAACTACAAACAGAATTTATTTTTACTGGAGATGATATCCTTGTCAAAGAAAAAGTTACAGTGTTACTAAACATTTGGTTATGCTCTGAACAAATATATATATATATATATATATATATATATATATATTAAAACCTTGCTTCTTACATCTCCAAGAAATATTGATTAAAACACATTTGGAAAGATATGTTTGAATGATTCCATGTATACAAAGATCAGGTCCTTTCAAAAAATGAAAAGCTCTAAATTTGACAGCCTTTCAAATCTCAATCTCTTTAGTGTGGTGCAGAGGTTAAAAGTCCATTAAAATGTATTTCCTATGAATACATTAAATGTCATGGGTCTGTGTTGGAGAATGAATGACGTGCTATTTATCAATATGACATAACTGAATATTAACATATCAATAAAGGTTTTATAACCGGGGCCATAGACTAATAGGGAGAAAGTGTGGTGGTGTGAAGGGAAGGCATGGGTATTACGTCATTTTGATGCGCAGCGGGAACTGGCGGGTAACCAACAATCCAGTTGTTTTCCTTTTATTTTGTTTTATTTCTACGTGTTCACCGTAACACTGATCCTTCTTTTGCAACTACCCCGATTCCCTTTACTGAATCATAAGGGATCTCGCATTAAGCTGACTTTCAGGTGAGGTTAGTCTTTTTTTTTTTGCCTAGTTTATCGCAAAGGTAGCCAAGGCAACCATCACTCTGCTTGGGCGCACACGGTCATCAACAACAGCAAATTGCTACCAAGTAGAACATTTTAGCATTTATTAATGTAATTTTTGAACACATGTTTTACTTTGGTTGCAGTCGATTTGTAAAAGCGGAAAATTCGTGCATTTTTGTCAAGCAATGTGTTGTAATGTGTCGATGAAAGATGACGGAGTGATGACGTTTCGTTCTGTCCGCGCTGTGGAGTGGACATGGCGGTAGAGGTATTTTGCCCTATTAGTTAAATAATTAGAAAATAACATATAAACTGCTGCAGGTCCGCAGATTTTGATGTGAACTACCGGACTGAAGACGAATTTCACGACGTTAAACTCCAGCGGCAGACTAACGTTTTTTTCCTTTTCTGAACGGTCAGTATTGTGAACACGTGATTATTAAGCTGCCGTGTGTAATTTCACGCAGCACGTTTTTATAATTTTCAAATGTCGCTAAAGTTCGAGGCTTCATGGCTTTGATGCTAAAAATGATCAAAATTTTGTCTCAGGATAAGAATAACAGGATGAAGAGTTTGTGGGAGAAGTTGTGTTTTACTTCTTGTGAGATCAAGACACAAGTGTAAACATTAGATTAGATTCAACTTTATTATCATTACACATGCAAAGTACAAGGTAACGACATGCAGTTAGCATCTAAAAAGGAGTGCAGTGATTAGAAGAGCAGTTATGTACAGAAGGGGCTCTATGTATGTATGTAGGAGGATGAAATAAATTAGTGTAGCCTACAGAGGGCAATATAAAAACTTGGGAATCATGCCACATGTTGGAATTGTTTACTTTGTAAGTGGTGTGGTGTCAAATTAATAGTCAGCTCTATTTATGCGATGTTATGAAAATGTGAGTTTTGAAAATGAATGTAATCCACCATTCAGATGCAGGGTATGACAGAAAAGCCTATTGTTTAGTATGAGGTCACATCCTGTTTAAAGATATTTGAAGAAATACCAGAGCAGCTGATTAAGGGCAACTCCTGCATGGTTACAAGGATGAGAACAGACTGCAATGCTCAGGGAGCCCTTAAGGGCACTAATTACACTGGTTTAAAGGTTTTGTAAAGGTTAAAATAAAGAGTAAAAAACAAAACAAAAACAATTAATGAAAATTTAGATTGCATTAGAAAAAGGTTTGTTTAACTGGAACATGTTGTGGTCAGCATAAAGTGTGAAAGGAAAAAGCGGAGGGGGGTGGGACTGCATTAAATATGAATTATAGAAAAGGCCAGAGGAGGGTTAGACACTGAAAGAACTGCCCAAGAATACCCAAAGAAAAAAGAAAAGGAGCATAGTTCGACAAGCCCTTAATGCTGAACATGCATGCAGTTCGTGCCTTTTATAAGATGATCTTCCTTTGGGAAAAATCACTTGTTCTGCAGGATAACTCAGGCTTTGTACTCTGTGGTGGGGAATAAAGCTATCGGGACTCAACTTCTTTGGACTCCTGTGCTCTATTGACTTTGTGATTCATTTTTAACAGAGATTTGAACGCAGAGGAAACTTTGTGAGAGAATAGACTCTGAGAATAACACTACACTGTGGAGCAGGACGAGACTTTGTTATCCACTGGCCCTTGATTGGGTCTACTGACCAGCCTGAAAAGTCCACATCAGTTGCGGCCATTAAAGTGTAAGTGGCCCTCCAGTGTATTGAATTGAATTGAATTGAATAAATTTACTCTTATCTTTTACTGAACCTTGAGAAACTAAGTCTGCTGAATCAAATTTCTCGTTTGTTTGCACGAATCTGGCAAGTAAAGTTGATTTTGATTCTCATCTAACCTGCACTTAATTTATAATTCAAGCACGAGAATATAATGCGTCTATATGAGCATGGTCTGATGTCCAGCTCTATGGTATTTGCATCTTTTATAGAAAGGGTTGAAACTAATGTATGTCTCTTATTGGGTCCTCTTGTAGATGTGAAAAATATTTCATGTATGTGAAATGGAAAAGTAAATGACTGGGTTTAGGTGCTTTTAAAAACAGATATTTTATCTCCCTGTTTAGGGTGAAAAGACAATCAAAGCATCACATCTTTATCCATGACATCGGAAAACATCTGCTAGTCATCTATCATGATGTCTGACCGGCTCACAAGACAGTTCAGGGTCCAGCTGACCACGGCAATGGACTCGGTCTTGAGGAAAGCTGTGTTTGAAGCAATTAGGATATTTGAAAATGTCCTGTATAACTATCAAATGGAGCTGGCACAGAAAAGAGAAGAGGCTGCTAAACTTAAAGTTAAGCTACAGAAGGCAGAGCTGCAGATCAAAGAGCTGACAGACAGCAGGTCTGATAACTGCATGGGAGCAGAGAGGAACCAAACTCAGAATAAGCCTGTGGTCGTTGTTGATGCTCATACACAGACTTCTGAAGTTCCAGGGATTATTTTTGAAGGTACATTGATGTTTGTTGTTTATTATATCTCAAGTAATATGCCATTTTATTATATTTTCAGAACATGTAATTTTTTTTACCAATAAGAAATCTGACCCATTATAAAATAGAAAAATATCAGACCTTAGAGGACATTCAAGTCTAAATTACTAATGATATTGAACAGCTAGAGTGAGGAATACTATATTTTTAGAAAATACATAATACATTCCCTACTTTTAATTATGTTGCACACAATTTAAAATAAAGTACAGCAGTATGCTGAAGGCTCAGGAAAATATTGATGCTTTATGTTGTCAGTTCACTTTCAAGATGCAGAGACAGAGTTTGACAGTGTTTTCATGTAAATTTTGACATCATCGAGTAAAAGTCAGAACATTGAATGTTTAACAGTGATTGTATTTCTGTGTGTGGGTTTCTGCAGTGCCAGGTGACTCGTGTGCTCCAGCGGCCTCTGAGATAGTTTTCAAACAGGAACATGCCGTGTGCCCCAGTGTAAGACTATGTCAATTTTCCATTCCTCTCTGTTACATTCCTGTTAAGCACAAGGTGTGTATTTGCAAAGTCGAAGGGGAATCTCTGCTAGTCAGTGGCTGTATTGTCACACTTGTTACTAGTGATGGTGTAAAAAGGTAGTGTTTTTTTCAAGTTTGTCACAAGTATTATTTTTATCACAACATGAGTTTAGTTTGATTGCTGCTTCGAAGCACAAGAAATCTGTTCCCCAAAACACCTGGAAAAGTACATCACACTAACAGGTAAAGTAATACAAAACACGTAGGCAGGTTGTATGTGCTTAATGATGCAGGTTTACTGAGATAATATTGTTATTTTGAACTTTTCCAGAAAGGGAAGAAAAGTCATGCACACACTAAGATATAAACAGGCTGGAGAAAAAACTTCCCACTAATGCCCTTGCTCAAGTTGGCACTACTGGTGCCAAGTTTCAGTGTGTTTTGTAAGATATGTACTGACAATAATAAAGATGCATTCATTCAAATATTACTATTTTAGGTGTCTAACAATAACATCAACCTCCAAAGAACCAGGCGCAAAAAGTCAGAGAGAAGTGAGTTTTCTTTTGATGTTTTTGTTCACTATAATGTGCTTCAAATTTTGTCAAATTGAAAATTGCTTTCTTACTTTTGTGTCAGTAACCTGTTTTTATATATTTATGTTTCCTAATGGTTTTATTGTTGTTTCCAAGGCTGTCTTTGTCAGTCATCCTGTTGATTGAAATTCTGAAAGCCCTCTATTTTCTGGTTCTAGCATAAAAAGGCACCCAGACTAATTTTTTACACTAGAAGCTCCAAACTTAATATTTTAGGAGCACCAACAGAAATCATAACAGTCATGGTAAAATGATTTCTAAGTTATCTGTCAAGCTCAAGGTTATTTGTACTGGGTTTAGTTTTATCGAAACAATTTAAACATCATTCTTGTAGGCATTGGTCAAGTGAGTTTGTTGCAAGATTGATCAGTTTGTTGAAATTATAATACAGCAAACAATAAACTTTTTTTTTCTCCTTTACAGTTTCCACTTTAAATGAGAAATTGAAACATTCCCAGGAGAGACAGTTACCAATCCTTGGTCAAGGAAGTCATCATCCACCAGTGAGGAAAGGTGTGAAAATATTGCTCCATGAGAGCCAGTGTCCACTAGTGACAAGTGATGTGAAAATATTGCTGAGAGACCTCAAACAAGGATATCCTGACCTGATAGGTTTGGAAACTTGTGAAAGAAGAAAGAGGAATAATAGTGTGCCAGAAAAAGAAGATGGCGTTGCAGCAAAGCTCAGAAAAGAGCAGGTGAAAAGTACAGCACCTGATGCCAATTCTGCTGAACCAGAGAGAATGGAAAATCACCGCAAGGAGGAGTACGTCTGTAAGCATTGCCTCAAAGTGTTCAAAACAAAGGCTGGCCGAGATGTGCACATGCAGTTCCACAATAGGTGTCAAGGTTGCAAAAAACGCTTCCAGTTTGGGGTTGATCTCAAGTGTCATAAACAGTCTTGCAGAAAACTTAAACTGTTGGTCAAAAAAGGAGCTAAATCTAAAAAAACTCGGCATAAAACATGCACCCCCCAAAAAATACCAGTGATTCCCACGACCGCATGTGCAAATGCCTCTGGGAACAACGGTGAGGGTTCCCCCGTTAAACTCTCCGAGACGTACCACAATTTTGATTTCTCTAGGCTCAGAAAGCGCATGGAGGCTTGTGAAATTATCAAACCATATCATTGCAGCGTGTGTTCTAAGATGTTTAGCACTTCTCCGGCACTTAGAGTTCACATGAAGAAAACCCACAAAAACTATATGAACACCATCTATACAAGTGTAGACCTTGGCTGGACTGAGCCTTTAGAAGATATAGAAGATAATGAAAAGGATGTGACATCGCCAAAGAAAAATGCAAATCGTAACCAAGATTCAAGAAAAATCTGAGGTTTCTGGAGTCTTTTAGTCGCGTCTTTTATTGGTGTTATATTGTACCGTAAAGACACATTGAGTTGTCAAATGAGAAGATGAAGGTGGGAGTCCAAAGTCTGATATTCTAACATGAAAAAGAAAGCTCCTTGCTGTTACTTTTAAAATATTCTGTCCAGCCACACCCTTTCACATCCTTAAGTGAAATGGGTCTGGTATTGTATGGGTTTCCCATTCACAGCCATTTTTTACTGATACAGAATGTACCGAACCAATCACAGGAGGGAGGGCTCCGGCACAATGTTGGGAGTCATAGAGGAGCCCAACAACCACGAGTCAAAACAACTAATGTGAATGCTAATAGCATCTTGGATTAATACTTTTTTCCCCAGAAAAACCAGCAGACATTCAGTGGTGTTCCTACTCCACTGCACAACAATTAGGATGGTTTCTTTTTTTTTCTTTTTCTCTCTTTTTTTTTTTGGTGTCCTGTTTTGGTCCTACCTTCAGGAAGTCAAAGTCAAATCCAGAGAAACCAGAGTAATTGTTTGTATGGAAGAGGAAAATAATTAACATGAATGGCCAAGCTTGCTTACAAAAAAGGAATAGTCTTGAAGCTTAGCACCCCAGAAAGAGACATCTCAGGTAACACGAGCTATTATACAAGGACTGAATAAGACACCTTGGGGTTACCTGTCTTTACGACATTGACACTATTTTTTCATTTAAGCTCAAGATAAACTGTTGCGTTTTCTGTTTAAGGGAGACTCATGGTCAGTATGTGGATCACAGTATTTCCAACTCTGAAAACTACTGTAACATTTCTCAGGAAATTCAAGAAATCAAAAAAAAAAAAAAAAAAACCCTTTCTTTTGAAATTTTGTGATGTGAGTTTTTTTTTGTGAGTAACTGAAAAAATAGGTTTTGTTTATGTCAGTTGTCAAAAGTAATGTAAATCTATTATTGCCTTGCAGCAAACCTGCATTTTGATTACAGCGCTGTCTGTAGTAGTCTGACCTGTACATATACATGGCTACTCACTATTGGTTCTAAAAATTTAAAAAAAAATCTTTTTTTTGTTAATAAACAGCACATCATCAAAGCATTGAACTCTGGCTGGTTGTTTACTGAAAATAAAGTTTCATTTAGTGTATATTTGTCTGTTTTGCTTAATTAAAACTTATTTTTCTGTGTTACAAGTTAAACACTCAGTTTTAACACATCTCAGATTTGTTGGTTTGGATGTATAGTCAAACCTGTGCATGTACTGCTGTAAAGCGATGTGTTTCATAGTTTACATGTAACTTGGTTAAATTTTTAATCTGCTCAACTGAATGAAAACAACTGAACATTTATTTGATCTATGTTTTTATGATCATATAAGTAGGCAGTTTACTATTCAGTATGATTTTTTTATTCTGTAGTGCATGAGTAGTTAATTTTGTATATTTTAAGTGAGCTTACTGCAGAAATATTGTTTGACATATAAAGTTTTGTTTTTTAAATGTTATATTTCCATTTATCTTTTTCATATGTCTGTGGGTTTTTTTTTCTTTCATTCAATTTCCGTTCAGGGATTAATAAAGTATTTTGAATTTGAACTGAATTCTAATTTGAGTAACATATGAAGTTTTTGTTTTATTACATTTTTGTGTGACCCTCAACCCCCAAGTGCTTGTGCTGACAGATAAAACCATTATCAGCATTAAATAAATTCACATTTTACACTTTGTCTTGCACATTTAAATATTAAATCTGGATAAGTGGTTAGCACTGTTGCCTCACAGCAAGGAGGTTCAAAAACTTATTCCTTACATGAGATATGAATTACAAGCTCATTTTCATTTTTTGGATCTGATTCAAAGAAAAAAAAAGCTACCAGTCACTTTTAATTTTTGATTACTACTATTACTAGTAAACTAATTGAAACAGATTTCATTCCATTTTCTATACCCGTTGGTATAGAAACGGGTATGCGTGTCTATGGGCAGCAGTGTGTTCAGTAACTTATCGCGAGACTTCCTAACGCTACCACATCACAGGTGCCAACCTGCTAACAGGATAACCGTATGGCTTTGATTCTTTTAGAAGATGTTTCATTTATTTTATTTTGACTAGGAAAGAGACGTGGTCACCGGCAGCCGAGCGGTATAACTACCAAACAGTGAGTTTCTTACTGGTGCATTTACACAGTTGTTATTTATTGTTAGCCTGGAGGGGCTAATACAGGCGATGCTATAAGCTCACCTGTGTACATTTCGCACACGGATAATGTTTATCTATAAGTCAGTGTTTTAAATCTGAACAGTGACTGAGTTACCTGGATTTCTTAAAGCAAGACTGACGTTGTTCTGTGCTAAATTTACACAGTAATATTTATCATCGCTAATTAGAGCAGTAACATTTGCTAAGGAGATAACACGTTACCATAGGTTACAGCAACAACACGTATCAGGCCTTTGAGACATGCAACACGCCCCACATCTGGACTGGGAAGAGGGTTTTTAACCCCAGAAAGATTTAATTATAAAATAAGCATATTCGGCGACAACTGTCAGCTTGAAGTGGCGTTTAAAAAAAAAAAAAAGCTATGTACCATGGCAACGTCTCGTGGCAGTATTTAGATGTCAAAGCGAATGAGTCCTGCGGCTTCTCCGGGTCAGTCAGTTAAAAATACAGCTGTGTCGGACGATTACAAAGGATCATGGAACAGGTGAGAAGTGCTTTCCACGCTCAGCTAGCCAGCGTCATGGACTCACTGCTGGCTGCTGCCGTGTGCGAGATCGCCAAGATCTTTGAGAGCAGCCTGTGCGAGCAGCAGGCGGAGCTGGCGCAGAAGACCGAGGAAATCTCCATCCTTCGGGGCCAGCTGGAGAAAGTTGCGAGGAAGCAGAAAGCCAAGGGTGGAGACGCCGAAGACGGTGAGATGCCATCAGGAGACCGAGAGGGCAGCCTGAAACAGCAGACCCCGACAGGATCAGGTATGTAAGCTGATGGTTTACAAATCACTTGAATGCTCACTGAGGTAGAAGAAGCACTCTGCTCATTGCAACATAAAGGTTCGTTCGCATTATTGTTGATTTGTTCTTAAAATATTAAAGAAAAAGTACTCGTTTGGTGTTTTCCTGACACAAGATTGTTACTGGTGCAGGTGGAGCTAAGTACTTTCTTGTTCCATATTCAGGATTGATGACGATTTTTCATGCAATAGTTTTATTTATTTATCTATATTTAAATTGAGATTATTTAAGAAATTAAGAGGTAAAATGTAAACATGGCCAAGCTGTAAGTAACTTGAAATGCTCTCCCGAACCACACACACCTTCTTGTAAAACCCATCAACCTTACTTTGCATGAATGTATTCTGATTGTGAATAGTAACTGAACAACTCCAGATATTGCACACTCAGAGATGTTTCTCACACAGGTCTGAATGTGGGAAAGGATGTATCTTCCCATGCAGACACAGTGGAAGGACTCAGTCGGAGCCCCAGCAAGCTGAAAGAGGAGGTTGTGGGTCTAGAGAGAGCTTCTATAAAACATGAGGTTAGATCCTGTTCTGCTCCTTGAGGGATGGAGATTGGCTAATAATTTTAAGCAGTTGAATGTTCATACATTTCTGAACAGCCACTAAAAAGTTGAACTAGGGTCACTCCTTCTGCTAGCCATTTTAAATCTTACCCACTTGTTTTACCTGTTCTTGATAGTGTGCTGCATCCCAGTCTGCAGTGGGATCTGCAACAGTCCGAGCTCCAGAGGGAGGACTTGCTACTGAGGACCAGAGGCAGATTGGTGGCCTGCCTGCTACACAAACCAAGAACAAAGGTCAGTCACTTCTGTCAAAATGAACTCTCAAGCATATTCATTGAAGGCAGGAGAAAAACACCAGAGTTAGTTTAGGATTGTGAGAGTATTTTTGTATTGTTGATAATGAGACAAATAGATCAGTTATTCTTGTTATCCTCCTAATTTCTCTACAGCATCTAACTGGAATCAGAGTAGTCGCAGTACAAATCTCAGCACTACGCAGGATCGAGCTTCTGCTCCTTTTCTCTCCATCTCTGAGAGTGGACAATGCTCCCCTAGGTCTGATCCCAACCTACCTCAGTCAGGAGACTGGTTATCAGGGCTGGACGCCACACGAGGTGGTGTTTTGACTCTGGAGAACCTGCAAGCAGATGGCAGTGACTGCTCTGTTCCAGCTAGCAGCGGCACGAGCTCAGACCCATCCTGCTTTCGACCCGCTTTTGGATCAGATGAGGCCAACAACAAAGATAATGAAAGCTCTTTCCCTTTCTTGGACCAGGAGCATGAGAACCAAAACTCCAATCAGAACTCAGCGCATAGTCAAGCAATAGGCCAGAGGGGAGTTCAGGAGGATCACCCTGAAGCCCTCTCTGGTGAACTGGCATGGCGAACCAGAGGAGATGGGGATGGGAGGAGCCCCATTAATCGCACACGGCGGGTAACAAATTTTGGTAACAGAGACCCTCTGCGACCACAGTCTAATTCCCCGTTGCTCGCTCTACGACACCCTAACACTCTTGGCCACCCTCCAGCTTCAGGTGGAGGTAATGGACGACCTTACACCTGTCCGTACTGCACAAGGTGCTTTGCCTACCCCTCTCATCAGCGCAGACACCTATTACGGCACACAGGAGTCAGACTTCATCCTTGTCAGTTTTGCGACAAAAGCTTCCTCACTCCGTCCGAGCTCACGGTACACACCCGTACACATACAGGGGAGCGGCCTTTTGGTTGTGCTCAGTGCGGTAAACGTTTTGCTCGCAGTGGCAACTTGAGAGCCCACCAGCGGGACGTCCATATGGGAAAGAGGCCTTTTGCTTGTACAGAATGTGGAAAAAGATTTGCCCACAAGGGGAACCTGAGGGTGCACAACCACAGAGTCCACCAAGGAGATCCCTACTTCATAGATGACCAGCCAGATCCTGACATGGCCACAAATCCCAGTTAAAAACCTTTCAATGTTGTTCCTAAATTAGGGTCTTAGAAACAAAACGTTTTACTGATGGGTTCCTTTGTGTTTTCAAATCTGATGCAAGGCAATCACACTCTATTTACATAAAATAAGTTAATTTTTTTCAAAGAACATTTATGACCAAAATAAATTTGTCTAGATTTTTTTTTTTTTTGTTGGGATACTGCATCAAAATTATAGATCATGCCGAGACTGGGAGTTTTTTTTTTCCTTTACACCTTATTGTAAATAATTGGTTGTAATAATTTATAAATAAGAAGTAGCATAATAACTGTTATAAAAAAGTATGAGGTGTCTGTCTTACAATCTTGTTCTTGCCCTGCCAATGAAATCAATGCCTGTAATTTAAGATAGAGTTGATATTAGATTTAGACATAGTATGCAGCGGGTTGGAACATCTTCAAAGTAGTCCTTTTGTAATTCCTGGCTTAAAATAAACTTTTATTTTCTCTGTGATGTGAAATGGAAATGTTTTATTTTAGTTATTGACAACAATACTGTTTTAAAATTTCTTTTTCATCCTATTGTGAAATTAAAGAAGGTTGTGATTGAACATTGTTGCATTGTCTTTTGTCAGACACCAGAGGGCAGTGTCAACACAGACAAGCTTTGGATAAATGACAGATCACTTTAAGGTTTTAGATACAAGACTGGTTTTTACTATGTTTTACCTAGAGTATATGCCCTATATTTTCAGATAGTTGATGCACTTGTTTAATCCTTTATCTCATGAATGACTTGGTCTGGAAAAATGTGCTTTTCAGGAAAAAAAAAAAAAATAGTGTATTTTCCTGGATGTAACCCACTTTCTTTTTGTTTGATGTTTTTACACACTTAAATTAGTTGAATCTTTTTCAAAGTAATCACATTTAGTCATAAGGTGATTCTTCGGTCGGTCAGTCATGTTCAGTAGGAATCTAGAAGTCTTTGGGCAAGTTACTGTTATTTTACTGCAGTATGGACTATGTAGTAACAGAAAATATATATTTTTCTGTAAGAGCAGAAAATACCTTCTCAGTTTGTCTAACAATAACTTCTGATAACAAATCCAAAAATGCCTTGAGCATGTAGGTTGTGCGGAGGTAGATGAGATATTTGTTTTAATGTCTTTCACTCTCTTCTTTTACACACACACACACACACTCCACTGCTGAGTGAGGTCTGGCCAGGCTCTGTGTGTGTATTCCCCAGGCTGCTGAGTCCACGGTTTGCACATAGATTATATTCAGTGACCCAGCCTCCCCCCTTAAAGGTCACCTGTATGTGTATGTGTGTCTGTCTGTCCATCTGGGTTGTGTTTTCATTTATAAAAATTGAAGCTCTATTAGAAAATGCAACAAAAGCTAGTCTTGGACTGACTACTACAGAACACAAGGACAAGTAAAAAACAAACAAAAAAAATCTTTCTTGCTCAAAATGTTTACATTTATTCTGTGATTTCGATCATGGCTGTGAATATATGTGTGTGTTAGTTATTAATCTAAGAGGCTTGAATCCCCACTGAATAAAGCAGCAGATTCTTACAAATCTTTACATGTAAACACTGTTTAAAGTACTGCATTTATGTACAGCTGAAAGGGATGAGATAAGAACACAAATATATAGATGGATTTGGGTATTTAAAAAGGTGTGGGTGTTTAGTGGTCGCACAGGCTGTTCCGTGTTTTCTATTTATTTATTTGGCTGTGTGTAATCTCCTTTCTGGTCTAAGCAGCTTTTCCATAGGTGAAAAGGGCAACAAACAAATTATTTACCAGAATAGAAAGATTATAGTATGAATACTGTGAAGGGAAAGCTTTGCATGAAGGTAAGATGTTTAGATATATTTTATGAGCAGAAACTGCTGTTAAATGTTTGATATTTTGCTCTTAGGTGTAGAATGGAGCTTGATGAAATTTCAAGACTAATGACTCTATATGCCATTCTTCATGTGATTTGACTGGTTATTATTGTGTCTGTAAATGTTTATTGCCATGTATTCCCACTATATACTTTGGTGTGGATCAGGCTATATTGTGTTCCTTAGTTTTCAAAATGATCATGGATCAGGTAATATGTCTTACTCTGCAGATTGTAGCACTAATGTAATTTACCAAGAAGGAGAAATATATAAACAGTATATCGACTCTGTAGTCTCCACACCTTCTGCCCAAATTGATTCCCATAGCCCACCAGAAATCAAATGATCTGTACAATAACTAGTAAGTGCACCTTCCTCCCCCCAAAATGTCATGTAGATGTAACATGAGAGGAATTTAAAATATAGTGGTTTTATTTACATACCTTTTTTTTCCTGTGTGTGTTAGGGCTAAAAGAGATTTAGCATTGCCCAAAGGTTGCTCATAATCTAAGCGGTCCCACCACTCTCTAGGGGCTTATACCAGTTGGCATTACTGGACTACCCCTCATCACACACACACACACAAAACCCCTCTTAGGGAATTACACTGCGGACTCCTGCTCAAGGCACTGGTTGATGCATCATAATCTGACTGTATTTAAGGACTCAACGTGCTAATCGTGTTAGACCGTGGAGAGGCTGCAGAGCTTTTAACTTACATCCCCTACAGCCTTTTTTTCAGAAATGCTCATTTCATGGCTGTTGGACTTGAGTTAATTTGTGATTAGTCACAATCAGGAAATATTTTTTGAGCTTACGTTTATAGATATAGGTGTGACAGTAATATCTTACTTTAAAAGATGCTGATGTGTCAGTAGTTGCAAAGCTGGAGACTGCTCTGTGCTCAGGAAATCTGTCTTACGTGGGCATGTTTTGTGCAAAGGGAGCGGAGAACAGTCAAAAGTGCCAAATTGGGCTGAGTCTCCTCAGGCTCTGAAGGTCGATTATTTCTCCTCTTGTTTTTGGGGAGCACAGAGTGTGGTGGAGGGCTGGAGTGGAAGCTTGTTTTCTTCCTCCCCCAGATTTCCAAGGTTTTCCAAGTGTCTCTACGCGAGACTGCATGTATCAGTGTGCTCTCTGTAGGCTGCTCATGGGTTGCTAAGCAACCTTGTGTCTGCACAGTCAAGTGGGGGTGGGATATGAGAGAGGCACCAGGTCAACAGAGGCAGACACCAGCATTGCTGCTAGTGATTAGACGCATCTTTTGCCTGTGATGACTGAAATTGATAATTATCATGGTGACTGTGGGGAAGCCAGAATCGTTGTTGGGATCTCAAAGTCTGCCTTTTCCTGACTAATGTAAAATCTATTTATCCAAAATTTACATCAGAGTAAGTGAGATTGCAGCTCTTGGACACTTAGTGTTTGAGAAAAGAAATACATTTTTTGATTCAATTCATAAAGTAAAAAATGAAGAAAAGACCCATTTTGTACATGGGTTTCATTATCATAAAGTTATGTTGCATACATTTTACCTTTCTAAGTCTAATTTGGGACAGATGCATTTTCCATAGAAGTAAGAGCACGGTGGTGTGTTCAAGAACTACTGTTAATTTAAGAGCTGCATGTTGTTATGACTTTGTTTTTGATAAACAAATCTTTCAAAACTGATGACATTATTTTGGTGTCATATGTTAGACGTATAGCTTAAATATAAATGTGACAGAATTGAACAATATCCAGAGACTGAGTACTACATCCAACAAGACAAAAAAAAAAAATAAAAAAATAGTGCAAATATGATGGTGAGGGGATGCACGTAACATGAGTAACTTTCACAGTGCACCATGAACGCTCAATGATATTCAGAGATATTAAAGCAACATGTGCTGGAATCCAGACAATGACATTTTCAGAAAAGGTCTTCTTTATCATCCCATGATGGTGTCAAAGCACATATTACAGCAATAAGTCCAGATGCCAAAACAGCCTGACTGCAGTCCACACCTGTCATACACTGGAAACATTTGGAGCATTATAAAATAGCAATGAATGCCCTAAACTGCTGAGCAGCAGATCAAGTCTACATGACTGCATTTTTTACAACTTCTCAATATGACTATAGGAGCAGTGGTAAACCTGCTCCTGTCCCATCACTTCTGAAACATGTTATTTTAGACTTCAGTTTGATTTTTTTTTTCTAAGGGACATTAAAATGTTTGTAAATTGTTTTTAATCATATATTGCTTGTAAATTTAAGTTTAAGTTATTTAGTTTTTTTAAATTAACCTTTACTTACCTTTTGCTTGACTTCTTTTTAAAACTTGTTTTCTAGCTTCTTTGTCCTTTTCATGTGATTCTTAATGATGAGAAATGATTGTTGAAGACATCTTCCTGTCAGAGGTTACAAGAGAGGATTTTGTGTCAAATATTAATACAAAATACAGAATGTAAAATACTTTAAAAATATCAAAAGGAAAAGGAAATCTTGTATATATCCTAGTGACGAGGATGGAAGTTAACTTCTGATGACAGGATATCTGCTTAGGTGACCTGGATATGTTTACTACCACTAACAAGGACAATGATGTCAACAGAGGCCTTTAATTTGAAACTTCACCTCATTTTGTTAAGATTCAATTGAATTGAACTGTTTTTGTGTTGCTCTGAAAATAGTTTCAAATGAAGAAGAATCCAGAAGACTGAGATTCTGTGAACAGATCAGTTTTAATTTCTCAAAAATTGAAGCTGAACAGAGCCATGAGACATTTAAAACTAGTTTATAAACTAAACATGAGTCATCTGTGATTCAGCAGATAAACTGTAAATCATCCAAATGCGTGTCTCTCTCTCTCGCTTTCTTTTTTATTTACTTTCCCTTACCCTCCAGTTTTTTACTTAAAAGCCTATCTTTTTGTTATATAGTTTCTTATTGCTGTTTATCAGAGTCTGTGTCTTTGAATGCAGGGTTGAGTTGTTCTTGCAGGGCAGTGGTCCAAGCCAAGGAGGGGTTGGTGGGTGGTCACACTGGCGGTCACCTAGGTAACAGGATGGTCAGGGGCCAAGGCTTCACGCCTGAACGGCACAGAAGACAGGCTGCTGCTACACAGGCAGACCTTTGCAGGGTCACTGCAGGTTAACAGGGATGAGTTAAACTGGATTTGCTGTACCTAAACAATTTTTACTACATCCAGGGTGGGTGATGGTGATTATACCTTTATGTGGGTTAATATGATTTTACAGTGTGACATTTGTTTGGCAGTGACCAATCTGTAGGTTTTCGTGTGATCATCTTTAAAGCTGTTTTAACTTTTGTTTTGTTATCAGCATAAGGAGGAGTTGATTAATGGTCTAAATTAGGATGGACCTTTGGATGAATTTTTAAAGCAGTAAAATAAATGTGTAGATATGATTTTAAAACTGAATGTTGCTTTCAGCTGTTGATAACTTAAATTATGTCTGCATTTGGATAGCTCTATTTTACCATCTCCTCTGGAAGGATGAAGTTCTTTTTCCTTAGTAAAAGTTAAGCAATTTGGTGGCAAGAAACACATCTGTCAGCTTTACTTTCTTATTCAGTATTTTTGTTCTTGGTAAACTTCTCTCTTAAGATGAAGACAGGCAGATTTATTGATTAATTTGTTGACTCACTCTGTATTTCCCAGTGATATTTGTACCTTGCAGCTGGAAATGACAGAAATGAAAGATTCGGGAAAACTTTGTAATATATTTATTATTTAAGAAGTGTCATGAAAACTTCAGCAACCATGGAGACAACTGAAAAGCTACAGCATAAGGCTAACGCATGGTGCCTGTTCTTCAGTTTTTTTTTAGTAAAAAAATTGCCAGTCCTGTCTTAATCCAAATTTACATAGATGTTGTACTATGTTAATATGTGTATTATAGTGTCCTTTCGTCCACTTCCTTTGCTTATTTCATCTCAATGGGAATGAGCGACCGAATTCTAACTAATTTAGCTAATAAGCTAATCAGCAAAGTCATAACAGATGTTTTCCATTCATGTTTATTAGGAAAAAACCCAGTTAAACCTATAAAGAGAAGAGCAGTATTTATTTATTCTGGATATTTTGAAAGCCTACGTTATTTGTTGTTATGGAGCCTTTATTGTTTGTATAGTACAAATGTTTCAGGAACATACAAGACTGTACTTTTATTTCTCCAAATCAGTTTTTTTTCTACGTGGCTTCATCACGGTGTCAACACATTTCTATTGGCCCTGTCATAACTGCCTACTAGAGCATCAGTGAATTTTAAATATGGCATGGTATCTGGCCTTTTCATTTGAGTGGAACTATGCAGTTAATATGCAATGATTTATAAAGATCCCACTGTCAGCATTCACACTGCCGGATGATTTTGGTCTATTCATGGTACAAAGTAATGCCACTCACCACTCCCTCTCTGCTTTGAGTTTAGAAAAGTAATCCTAATCATAATAATGCAGTGATGGACAGATAGAAAGAAACATCAAACATATGGATTTTCAGATTATGCAGGTAGTTATGGCAGTGGATGAACTTAGGAGAGCTTTGTTATGGATATATTAGTGGCCTTCTTGGGGGTAGGAGGCAGTTAGAAGGGCAGACAGGCCAGCGGTGTGTGGAGCATTGCTCATCATTGGTAAGTAGTAGGTGGGGGAGGGAAATGCTGGCAGACTTGGAGTAAGTCTGATAAACAGCACTTCTTGTTCCCTGGGAAGGAGGGTTAAAGCCTGGTGGCAGACAGCCAGCACCAGTGATGGCACCAACTGTCACTGGCAGCCCTAACTCTCTGTCACAGCATCAGTTAAAGCCTCTCTGTGTGAATGCATGTGTGAGTGTAGCCTAAAGTGTTTGTCATTCAGTTTAAGCCCTTTTTACAGTGGTCAAAAGCCCCACTAACATCTGGCTCTGGAGTGCAATGGGAAAGTGTTAAATCTGCATTCAATCTCATGTCAAAAGCCGCTGCAGTTGTCATGGATAATTTTTCGCTCTGGTTCTGTTTGGCATTGATGGAAACACAACACGAATACAACACGTGGGTGTGAATGTTAATTTTCAATGAAGTTGCTGCTCTCAAGACTGCAGGCATGGGCACTGGGCACTGTTTGCTTTTTTTTTTTTTTTTTTAAATGCATTATTGCTGACCAGATTTCATGTAGAGGCTCTGAAACAGACAGTGGAGACTTGATGTACAACTTCCTCCTTGCTCAGTGCAAATGTAGTGGTGGATTGCATTAAACAAAAATGTTTTTTCAGAGTACGTTTAAACCCAGGGGTGTATTGACCACAGTGTAATGACAGCGTCTTGTACACTGTTGCCTGAGGGCTTGAAAGTCATACACAGCCAACAGTGGTTTCTGGTCTCGGCATTGAGATTTCCACTGAGATTTTCCCAGACTCCCTGAATTTTCCCCCAATATTATGTGCTGTAGATGTGGAAGGACTTATGCTCTTGGCAATTCTGTATTTTTGAACCAATCAGTGTTTTTTTTTTTTTTTTTTTTTTTTAACAAAGTTTGACAAAAAGTAGTGACTTACTTTGAAACACTAAACCTTTGATGAATGCTTCTCTTTAAACACACTTACCTGTTGCCAGTTTATTTGTTGATTGTAGAAGCTATCAGAAAAAGGGTATGTGTACTTTCTGTAATTATTTCTGTCTATCTTTTCCTGTATATCAACATTTTAAATAAAAAAAATGGGTTGTGGCATCACTCTTTATTTTTTAGTTTTTTTTTCTTTAAGTTTTTTCACTACAATGAAATTGTTCAGTGAGGAACCTTAAAGTCTTTTGCTTTGTACTTGTGTCTGTTAAATAAGGGTTCAGTTAACAAATTACACATTTTTTTCCCATTTTTTTGGCAAATGGGGTTGTTCGGTATCTCTTGAAAATAAGGATAATTTTAGATGAAAAAAAATAGCCAATTGAAAGAAAATACAGTAACTTTTTTTCTCCCATGTGATAATAATAAATGTACTGCATAAAGTATGTGTATAATTGTGTTTTTTCCCCCCATTGGACTATAGTCCACATAGTACACACATTAGACCAAATTAAGACCTAAATGGCTTAAATGACTTTTCTTTGTTTTAAAATATACTTTCATGTAGAAAATTAGATAATAAAATCATAACTGCAAATCTGTAAGTTAAATTTGAGAGGGCGGTTTGTTAACTTATCTTGCTTGTTTAATTGCTGCAGAAACAAACGTGGAGTTTTGTGGGGCAGGTGTTGACCTATTTCTTTAAGACTTCCTGGAGTCTCTGCATTTCAACTGGTGGTACATAAGCCACTATAAAAGCATGACTTGTTTCTGTATTAATTTGCATTTGTGTGGATTAGAAACAAATCAGACATCACATGCTAGTTTAAGACTTTGGACAGGCCCTGGTTACCTGTTTCCAGTGGTCTGTTGTTGATGTTTTCTAACCTTCAGAATGGAAGCAAAGTTGCTGAACAGCAAGATGTAAACTATTAAGTCAATAAAGTCTTTTGATTATACTGCTAAAATGCTGACTGTTTCCATGCTAATTTAGTCATGTCCCCAGGTGAATCCTCTGGTTGTCTCAGTGCTGTGATTCATACAGTATCAGCACCAAGTCCAGTGAAACTGTCTCGCCTTCTCTCCTCATCTCTATGCCCTCCCTTTAATTACTCACAACCTCATAAGACAGCCCTCCATATTCGCTATGCCACCCACTTCTCCATCCTCTCTGCTTCTTCATCATTGTTAATCACCTGCAGTCAGTGGTCAGGCAGATGTAAAGCCTGTGATGATTGGCTGTGAAAGACACAGGGCGGGGCCTCTGCTGATGCATCATCCAAACGTACCAGCGCAGCAGGACGGATCCTCTCTGACTCTCCCTCCCCCTCTTCCTACCTCTCACTCTGCCTCTTATGCGTACGGCAAAGCACAGACTGCAGCAGAGCACAGGGCCAACAGGATTTTCTTTCCTCTTTTTGGAACAAACGTGGAATCTGAGCGACAATTACCTGCTGCGAAGGAGCGACATCATTTATGGACGATCCTCTGAGGAGCATGTGACCTGCAAGCCTATAAGGGTGTAGGTGAGTGTGTGTGTTTATCCCACAGGATGCGTGTGTGTCCATGCATGTGAGTTCACTGCAGATTCAGCAGCACTGCAGATACTCCTACCAAAGGCTCTGCTCATCCCTCCCTCCCATCCCCCTACTCTCCTCTTCCTCATCTCTTCCTCTTCTGTTGGAGAATCCATTAACAGGGACTTTACCCATTTCTGTAAGTGTACTCTATGTGTGCTGCTGGGTGTGTTTGTGTGAAAGTAACTGGTCTTGCCACACCTGGACTCAACAACTGCAGGGTGGACAGCTGGTGCACTTGATTTTTCTCGCTACACGAGTAATATGTGCTTCTTAAACAAGCTCATGGTTTCAAATTATCATCCCCTTGTAGGTTTGCATCTGGCTCTCAGAAGCAGTAGTGTGCACTCCCAAACACATCCATCCTTTGGGACTGGGCCAATCCCTCCCTGCCTTCCTCTCATCCTCATTTAAGGATAGGATGCTCGGCTGTGCGCCCCTGTGCTGAGGAGGCGTTGGCGGGCAGCAGCATGGGCGCTGAGCTGGCCGGCATCCCCACCACCCCCTCCACCACCAATCTGTCACCACCACGTTGCCCCACCAAAACGGGCGCCCCCCCCAGCCCTGCTGATGGGCGAAGACACTGACGCCACCCCGACGCTCAACCACCACGGCTTCCTCCCCGACCACAACTATGTGACTGACGGTAAGAAGAAGAAAACTGACAAAGCTGCATGTGCTGAAAAGTGTTTGTGTTCCCATCATGTAAGAATGCGTCTATGTGTGGGACTTTAAGAGAGTTTATATGTGTGACAGAGTGTGTGTACACTCGACAGCAGGACATAACAAGCTTTGGGATGGCTTCTTAATCTTCTGTAAGCTTTGTGTTGCTGTGTTCAGACAGAACTGCAGAGAAAGCAACAGGAAGTATAGATGAAAAACCGTCTTAGAAGTTCCTCCTCTCAAAAAAAAAAATCTCTTTTCTGTCTTGCGTTTTTCCTTTATTATTTTGCTTGTGCTTTCATAGCCACTTATCTGTTGTGTCACAGCTTTTTGTAGCACTGCAGGGAAGAATTGATCTGGCTTCTGTCCAAATGTGTTTATGTTCATCTTAGATTGTGTCTGTATCCCACACAGCTGGAGGTAGATTTTTTTCAGTCAAATATGTAGAAGTGCATAGTATTTTCCAGGAAAATAAGTCAGAAACTTCCACCACATCCTTGCTTATTCACTGAACTGCATGCCATCTCTCACATTCAGACTGAGTCATGCACTTATTCTCTCTGTTGCACCCATTCCTCCGTATAACAGGTTCATGTGTCAAACTGAATACATATCAGGTCAAGTCAGATTAGGGCAATACTGAAAAACTGCTGCAGCACACTGTATAAACTGCTAAATCTAGTTTGGTTCTTGCAACAGATGGGCTGTAACATTGAATAACCGACTTGAATAACGCTATGAGTCTTACCTTTTGCGCTGGCTTCCCTGTCTGCTTTCCTCCCTTCTCTGTATGTTTCTTTAAGATCATTGTTCACCATGCTTCTCACACCAGATTATCACCAGATTAGGGGGTCATGAATGTATTACAAGCTCATTTATGATTCTCATATCACTGTAGAAAGCGAATCAAGCTTTCTTGTGCCTCAGCTGTCACATAATTCTTCTCTGACAGAAGCACATGATGTGCTCAGAAGAGACCTGTAGTTTTGTCTGCTGATTCTGTAAACGCTTTTGTAATGAATGTCTTTGTATGTGTGGATGTGTTTTTCCGTTTCTTCTCACGTTTTATGTGTTTCTGTGAGTAATATTTGTTCATTTCAGGATGACTGAGAGGTAGAAAGCGAGTCTTGCCATCCACCACCCATATTTTATTGCCATAGAAACAGAAAGTGGTGATAAACATGCTGCTTTTCATGCTTGGCTAGTATGATTGACAGATTGTCTCCACCCACCAATAATGGCGGTATTAATTATTCTGCACATTTCAGGCAGACAGAGACATTATTCATGGTGAATTGCTGATGAGCTCAGACCAAAGTGGACACATCGCTGAGCACTATTGGTCTTAAAGGGCTGTAAAAAACAGCGAGAGCAGAGAATCGAGCAAGACCTACAAATCGTTCTCTAAAAATCACTTTGACAGGAATTCCTTTGGCGATCATCAAATGTTGTGTTTGTCACAAATAAAACATTTGATTACCTGCCTTTTCCTTGACATCCACTCTGCTTCACTTCACCTTTCACCCGTGTTCCCCTCATCATCTATCCTCCTCCCCATTTCCATCCCCCACTACCCCCTCCTCCTTCCCCACTGGTCCTGTAGTGTAACTAACAGTATTGCCCAGTGCTGAAGCGCTGCATCTGCCAAACAATTAACCAACAGCACTCTAAAGGCTGCTCAAAAAAACAATGTGTTTCTGGACGTGTGTAAGAACGACTGAGGATAATAAAGTCAGACAGAAAATGTGAATTTATATGTGGGTGGTTTTCCTTCTTTTTTTGTCCTTTTTTTTCTTGTTTTTGTTTCATTCATATAAGTATGTGAGCATGTGGTGTGCGTGTAACCTTTTGTTTTCTTGTGTTTGTATATATGCATTTACGAGTGTCTGCAGGTGTTTGGTGTGTGCGCATATGTAACAGCGTGTCTGTAGATCTTCCCGTGGGGATTCCCTTGACCTTTAACTCTTTCAGGGGAAGGAAGCTTAACCTTCCTCTGCTTTACTATCTCTCCCCTCCTGTCTTCGCTTCATCTCCTACTCTACTGCCCCCTCTCACATATTTAGCTAAAATATCAACCTAGACAACAAAATTTTTCCTGCACTTGGAATAGTGTTGGGTTCATGGATGGATGAGGAAATATTAACAAACTATAAATCTGGGATTTTTGAGTTTGTATGTGATTTCTGTTACATAAAGTATAATAAAATATGCATATAGATCAGCTTCACATTATTTGGTGCCATGTGCAAAAAGTGTTAGAACAGCATTAGTTTTTTAGAGTAAAAGAACAAAATTCGACTTGCAGTGACAGATTTTAGAGAGTTTAAAAACCATTTTGATTGTGATGTGTGTTACTTAAGCAAGAAAGCCTCTCCATGATTTTTTTAAACGTAATTTTAGTCTGAATATCTCCATAGCTTTGGATTGTTGAATTCCTTGCAAATGATTTATCTAATTCAAAGATAACTGAAATATATTCAACTAATGAATATTAAAAATAATATTCTCCTTCTTCAGTATGTATTACGCATTATTACCACAATTATCTTTACTTGCAGAGTCTCCCTAAAGAGACCAGTGTAGATGTTGTAAGACCCTCCTATCAGGTCTCCATCTATGTTCATCCATCATACCTTGCTTATCTTCCTTCCAAACCCCACTTCTGACTATTTCATGTTTCATATAATCAGTGTGATCATGAATACACTACTAGCAGATTTTCTTTGGTGAGTACTCATGACCGAATGTGGTGATGTAGTAACTCAGTCCCTGCCCTTATCCCTGCCCGGTCCTCCTTTCCCTGTTGCCCTCCTACCCTCTCTTCCCTCCCGTCCATCGTTGCTCCTCTTGCAGGGCTGCTCCTGGCTATAGCCTGAAGAGCTCCGCCCATCCTGTCCACCCCTCTCCACCCTGGAGTCCTCCCCCAGGATGTTGAGCCCCATCCAGGTCCTGTGCTCTGACATCACTACCCTTTCTCTGGAGCCTGAACCGTTTGCCTCTTACACTGAAGGTGTGTGCTGTACTCTTTTATCCCAATGGTCATATCTGTGTCACACATTTGCGCCACTTGACCCCAGAGTGAAATATGAGAGCTTTATGTGAATGTACTAATGTGTGAGGGGGGTTGCATGTGAGAGTGTGTCATTATGTGTGTGTGTGTGTGTGTGTGTGTGTGTGTGTGTGTGTGTGTGTGTGTGTGTGTGCATGAGTAGTTTGAGTCAGGTGAATTCTCATGTGAGACTGAGTGTTATAAATATCTCAAACATCCCTTTGTCTCTGTCTGCCTGTCCGCCTATCTTGGTGTGTCTATTTTTGTAGCCACGTCTTTATTTTTGTCTTAGTCTGCTTGATATGTGTGTGTGTATTTGTGTGTGTGTGATTAATGTCTTTAAATAGTTTCGTTAGTTCACATCATCTCTCCCTCAAAGGCGAGCTATCTTACATCTTCTTGTTTTTAATATTAGGGAGAAAACATACTTAGAAGTCTTTTTATCCATGAATAGAAATGGAAAATGGACAGGTCTGTGAAGCTATAAACTCCTGCACATATATCGAGATAGACGATGTTTTTAGATTCTCAGTTCTGCCAATGACTTTTTTATATTTATTGATTTAATCTGCCGGTGAATAGTTTGATTCCTTGGCATTTAAGGAATCAAACTGTCAAACCATAAAATTTAATCAGAGAAGGTAGCTTACAAAAACTAACTTATTTCACTAATCTGTTAATCCACCATTTGTGTCCATTTTGGAGTTAAAGACTGAGAGGAGGAGAGGATAGAGAGTGAAGGATTACTCTGTTATTCATGAAGTGCCAACACATTTGACTTTTTTATATTGCTGGGTGGGGTTAGGTAAAATCCAGCTAAGCTCCTTATGTCTTTTATTATGTTGCATTCCCAAAAATCTAGTTTAAAAGAAAACATCTTTATCAAAAACATATCATACTTTGCCTGCTTTAAGAATTAGTGCAGTCTTAGGATGTTTTTGCAGCTAAAGCAGGATTACAGGTGTATTCGCCATGTGCTCAAGCTGGTTTTGATTCTAATTGTTTGTGTCTATAACCATTAGGCTCACACCAGCTCTGCTCCATTGTGCTGATGTGTGTTTGGAGAAAT
This sequence comes from Zenarchopterus dispar, assembly GCA_028564865.1. NCBI lineage: Eukaryota > Metazoa > Chordata > Actinopteri > Beloniformes > Zenarchopteridae > Zenarchopterus > Zenarchopterus dispar. Next base: position 7,380,405 of record JAOWBL010000002.1, read on the forward strand.
GGCAGATTCCCTGCTGTGCCAAGCTTAAATTGCTCCTCAGCGCACACGTGCACCTCTAACACAAACACATGCACCACTTTCTTTCCAGATAACTCCAGAACTGCAGGACAGGGATCAATTTAACGTCTCCCTCCGGCAGTCTTTCCCCTCATCTCTCTCACTCCCCCTTCTCTCCTTCCCTCCTGTCATCCAGTTTATTTCTCTGCAGTGTAATTGAGTACACACACTTGCGCACACGCACACAGGAAATAAGTGTTGCTTGGGCTGCAGCCTGCGTGCAGACTTGACAACACACATGCATGTACATCGCCTGCTGAGTGGTGGCTTGTCCTCGCTTTTAAGGAGTGTGTGTTTTTGGCTCAGCTTTAATGGCCTGTGTTTACCCAGAGCTGAGATTTCTATAATTGGAATGTCTGCTTCCCTCTGTCCCTATAGAAACCTTAGATAAAAGGATTTCCCTTCTCCGTGCCTTCACCACCACCTTCATCTACCTCACAAACCTCTCCTCTTCTCTCCTGGTTGGAGCTAATCATTTTCAGTCAGTCTTAATCATATTGTTGTTTCCTCAGTTGATTTCAGTTTTTGCTTTTTAAAAAAAAAAAAAAAAATTGGTCTTAAAATAAAATTAAATAAAATGTTCACATCATTCCCTGAAAAATGTCTATTATCAACACACTTTTAAAAAATTATCTCAAATGTTATTCTAAACACCATTATCTATAAAATATCAGGATTTTATGTTTGTAGTTCCATAAAGCATTAAAAAAGTGTTATTTATTTTAAACCTGTAACTATCAGAGGTTTATAACGTTGTAAGTAGGATATTTATAATGTATTAACCGATGGTTTATGAGTTGCTGGTTTGTCAACTCACCTGCTAATGTCTTATCCTCTAAGAGCAACGGCCAGTGGGATTGTAATTTCCAGTAAATTGCTATCCAAGTCCAAAAACACTGTTGATTGCAGGAAAACTGGAGGAAAAAAGTTGATGAAAATCATGTTCAGATGACAGCTGATAGCTTCAAAATTATTTTTGTACCAAATCTTTCTGTCTCTTTTGCTCCATACACAACTTTCTTTCTCAAACATAATTTGTCAGTGGATTGCAATTGGAGTAAAAACAAAATCAGAAAGCTTTATGTCTGTAGATTCTGCAATTATTCAGCACATTTGCTTAAAGAGGTTAATTAATGAACAAAGATGACGTATTTTCTTTTCAAGTATCTTTGATCGTTGACAAGCTCCTCTCGCTTCGCTGCTCGTTTGAGTGTTTGGTATATTTGTGTGTTACTGAGTTCATTCATGTTGTCTGTTGTTGAGTATTATTCTGCACTGAATGTGTGGGCACATGCGCTTGTAGTCAAAGTGTGTTCCCTCAGCTTCTGCAGTGTGACTATGAGTCAGACGAGCCTGTTGATGATAAAGGACTGTTTGGAGGAGACGGACACAGCTGCCTGTTCTGTAGCACTCAAATGTACTGCAACAAGGTGAATTACAGTATGCCAATCAAGGAAGAAAACACACTCATAGACATTATATACACACAGTACTTGTTTCAGTGGTGGCGGTTGAGAGTTGAGTGTGAATTTTGTGTGTGTGTATGAGAGGCAAATAGAGAAATACCGAGACAGAGATGGTGGAGGTTGAGAACAGACAGAGGATGAGACTGAGGAGTCTGTGCTCTATATTTTATTCAGTTACACTATGTGCTGCTCTTGGGGTTTTGCCTAGCTGAGCAAGCAGTTGACACTCGCTCACGCGCATATACAGTGCATCATTACGTGCACGTGTGCACTCAAAACTCCCTGGTGTTCATACAGATGTTTGTGAATCTGATTGCATGCATGGCACACATGGGTGTACTGTGTGTGGATTCATTGATTGTCCTTCTCCATTTCCTGGAGTTTTTTAAGCAACATTGGTTAGTGGACAAAACTGTAGCAGCATATATTATTTCACCACGCTGCTTCCTCCTGTGTGGATCGGATTGATGAATCCCACTTCCTTCCTCAGACTTCCATATACGGTGAAACTGTTGTGAGTACAGCAGCCACTGGTTGGCTCGGCTCGTTACCATGGCAACCCTCACTCACAGGAGGACCCCACCACCACGTCCACCTCAACAGCTCTTTTACTCCACATTCCTTTTCCATCCCTCCCATTTTTCCACCACGAGCATCATCGCCACTATGTACACGCTTGCATGCAGCCAGAGTGCCCTGGGGGAGGGATGAAAGGAGACAGGAAAATGGGGTTAAAATAGGAAAAAAAAGAGCAAAATTCATGGACATGAGATGAGAGATGACAAATGATCATGTGTGAGAGAGGGAAAGCCTAAATCAAAAATATAAAATGACACTAAAGAACTTTAAAGATCAGGAAATGATTCATCAATACATAGTATACAGATAGTAGAAATAAAGCATAAGGGTAACCATCAGTAGTCTGTGCTTGAGGAACAGGGTGGGTGCAGGTCTATTGATGCAGAGGTACAAGAGCAGTCCCTGCCTCCACTCATCATAAAATCTCCCTCTCTCAAGGCCACCACAGAACAGGCAAAGCTCTCAGTAATACTCTCTTCAACCCCCATTTTATTAAGGTCAAAGCATACTGAGGACTTCTAACCCATCAAAACTGAGCCCAGAGGATTTTCTTATGCTAACCCATGGCATTTTTAAAGACAGTGGCAAATTTGAACTATATGTGTGTGTGTGTGTGTGTGTGTGTGTGTGTATGTATATATATATGTATATATATATATATATATATATATACATATATATATATATATATATATATATATATATATATATATATATATAT
>JAOWBL010000002.1:7386388-7404294 GCA_028564865.1 Zenarchopterus dispar
TTATCTTATCTTATCTTATCTTATCTTATCTTATCTTATCTTATCTTATCTTATCTTATCTTATCTTATCTTATCTTTAACATTAGGCAATAAAACTGGGCCAGTAAAAACAGCTGTCCTTGCATTTACAAAAATGGGTCACTAGCACAAAGCACAGAGCAGTATGTGTGAGTGTGTGGGGGTGGTGAAATCCTCTGCTTCCAGCTACACAGAGAAGCTGCACAACATCTGGATTGGAGCTAAATAAGTCAAAGCATCAGCATTTCTATTGGCAGTGAAATGTTAGTGGTCAGTAACTCACAGCATGTCCTTATGTGGGTTTGCTTTTCCAGTGCATCTGTCTTTGTAGCGGTCTGAGGACATGTGTGTGTATGGTGTTGAGGCTGCTATTGTGCTAAAGTAAAACATTCATATTAAAATATAAACATACGCCAACAAAGAATGTATGACAATGTACCAAAAAAAAAGCTTGAAGTCAAATACAGAATTGGTTCTTGAGCTTGTTATCAAGAAAAGCTGTTATTGTTCTGTAGGTTATGCATTATTGATGAGAACGGAAGCATAGGATTAAATATTAATTTATGATACAATAAAATGAAATCACCTAAATATACTTGCTGTGTCTTGGTAATTTTTCTTCTTCTAAGCAGACAGAAGGGATGTTACACTGCTGCGTGTGTCTTTTCCAGGTGCCGGTGTTGAAGCCCATGGACCTGATGGTGGAGGTGAGCCCTCGACGAGTGTTTGCCAATGCTCACACCTACCACGTCAACTCCATCTCCGTCAACTCCGACTATGAGACCTACATGTCGGCTGATGACCTGAGGATCAATCTCTGGCATCTGGACATCACTGACCGCAGCTTCAGTATCCTCTTTGGTTTGCTGTGCACGCGCAGTGATCAGAAGTGAAACGCCGGCATACACACACCTGCTCAGGAACAAAAAAAAGGAGCAGGAGTGCAGCACAAGGACACAGATAATTCATGCATACATTCACACACAGTGTAGATGCTCACACATGCTCAATAATAATCCCCCCCAGCACACATTCTCACACACAGCGATGTGAAAAATTTCTACCCTGCAAATCCTACTTTGCTGTATAAGGAAACGCGCTAAGATACAAAGTGTTGGGGGAGGGGACTATTTTCCTTAAGGAGTGAAAATTTACCTTAATGAATAATTCAGAAGTAACATAAATATTTCAGCTCTTTTCTGAGTTGTAATCGAGCTCAACACACAACAGCCACATCCCTAACTCAGACAGAATTTAAATTATTACAATTTATCTGAATACGGAAGACTTTTTCTTCCAACAATGCCCCCAAGATATATTTTTATTGGTTTGCTTTATCCTGCTATAAATTATTGACAATGTGTTGGCTATGTTTATATTTCCATACACTTATGTTTAGTCTTTGTGTGTGGTTTATGGGCCTGTGTGGGCTTTTACATAAATAAAAATATAGTTTAAGCTGTTAAAACTAATGCCATTTCTTATCTTTCCAGAAAGTTTCAATAAATGCATAAATATGATAAAAATAGTTGTGGATGATATAAACTTCTAGTCTTGCGAAACTGATTTTCTGCTACTTCCCTGAGCAATGCCCCTTTCTATCAGACATTGTGGATATCAAACCAGCAAACATGGAGGATCTGACGGAGGTGATCACCGCGGCTGAGTTTCACCCCCACCACTGTAACTTGTTTGTCTATAGCAGCAGCAAAGGCACCTTGCGCCTCTGTGACATGAGAGAAGCAGCGCTGTGCGACAAGCACTCCAAATGTAAGTAAACCCACTCAGACATGGTACATCTTAAAAACTCAGCACCTTTAGTGGATTAAAATGTTGAAGTCATCATCTGTTTTGATGCATTCTGTTATATTAATTTCCAGTCTTCTAAAAAAAAAAAAAAAAAACTTTTAAACTGGTGATCTTTTACCTTTGGGGACAACTCTCGGAGGGATATCAGTGAAATTTGCAACATATTTTCATGCCCCTTCAGCACTAGTTGAATCATTTTTGGTGATGTCCAGACCTTTTATTTAGCATCTTTGTCAAACTGAAAAATCAGTTGGTCCAATATTACGTTTTCCACCTGTAAAACACGAATAGTCTGATTCAGATAGAAAGGATAAGACCCTTTTCCACGTTGACGTTTAGAGTCTCTACATTTCTAAATTTTTTGATGCAAGTCCATTTCTCACTTTGTAAGTAATCCTGTTAATAACCAAAAAAAAAAAAAAAAAAAATATCCAAAACCTCTAGCATCCCTAGTGGAAACAATTATTCCCTCTTGCCTTTGTTTCATTGCGTGAGGATTGTTGAACATTTTCCCTGCTAAACATAAGAGCATGTTAGTACTTCACTCAAAGCTGAGCTCACTTTCAGCCTTACATGCTTTTAGTTTGATCTGCTTGCATGAAAATCCCACACCTGCTTTGTCAGAGTGGATCGTTGTTTTTGTGTAGTTTTGTATTTGGGAGTGATACATGCTGTGTTTTCCACATAAACTTAATGAACCTCATTAAGCTCATATTGCTGGGTGAGTCATCTCAAATCTAAAGTTTAAGATTTCCTCTCAGTCTAGGAGCACAACATTCTCTATCTCTTTTGCATCTTTACTCTTTGCAGAAATCTTCTTTCTACCCCAGTTTTTTTGTCTTCATTAGTGTAGAGCAGGGTTGGTTATTCCATAAATCTCTGTCTCCTAAGTGCCAAGAAATCAATTCATTGTACATTTAGTCTCTAATTTAAGACCCATTGTATTCTTTCTTTTTTTTTCCTTTTCACCTTCTTCTTGTTGATTTTTTTCCCCATTTGATTAGCAGCTCTACCCATGAGTCACTAGTGCAGTATTCCTGTGCAAGCTGAGCTTAACAAGCAGCTACAGCTTTCACTTGATTTTTTTCAATGTCTATTTATATGGATTTTAATTAATCTCTCTGTGTATAAAGATAAAGAAGTCTCCTTTTGTATATATTACAGTCACCACAAAGACACACTGGAGACATCCCTTTATCTCTGTTGTTGAAATAAAGACCATCCTCGTGTGATTACACTGTCTGCTCAGCACTTGGTTCACCTTCCTCTCCCTTCATCAATCCTTCCTTCTCCAGTGTTTGAGGAGCCTGAAGACCCCAGCGCTCGCTCCTTCTTCTCTGAGATTATCTCCTCCGTGTCAGACGTGAAGTTCAGTCACAGTGGTCGCTACCTGCTCACCAGAGACTACCTGACCGCCAAAGTGTGGGACCTCAACATGGAGAGCAAGCCCCTGGAGACGTACCAGGTCAGCACTGACCATAACTGACAACCACGGGGCACTGTTAAGACGTTGTACATAAAAAGAAACAGTAACAATTCTTTTCTTCCATAGCCAGTTACTCGGAGCACTTTTTCTTCTGCCAGGGAGCACATTTTTGCAAAAGAGAACCGAATAGTGGCTGCTTTCAAATATAACCAATCTGTCGTTAATCTTGTGTTTTCAACAAGTGTAGTTTGTCTGCTGTGTTTGATGTACTACAGATATATTATTATCATAGCTTTACCACATGCTGCCCCCTAAATTGCAAAAGCACTGTCTTTGGATAGTTTCCAGGAGCAGGGCATTGTACAAAGATTAGTTTTGTGTTTGCAGTGGACGTTGTTACGGTTTCATCTGCAACGACTGAATGAAAAACTGGCTGTATTGACAACTGAAGAGAAACAGTTCACATGCAAGCCCAACAAAGTATTATGTGGACTTCAAATGAGTCAGCTGGCTGGGCAGAGCTGCAAAGAGTCTGGTGTGACTTGATTTACGCTTATGTTTTTCATGCTGCTGCGTTAATAACAGTCCCCCTAATGAAGGAGGACATCCTGGACAATATGCAGAGTTAGAGAGAGAAATCATGGGCTGAAGGTTGTCTCAGAGTCAGAGGTCTCACTAATGGTTGCATTCTTCTAAAATCTTTCAATGATTATTGAATTTATTGCCATCCAGAGAAAATACTTCAACCGTTATTGTGAAGAGTGTTAGCAAATATGAACAGTAAATTATAAAGCTGTGTGGAACAAGTGCTGCAGGGGGTTGACAAACAATTGCAAATGTACACCTACAACATGAAACACTGAGCTGACAGAGTAACTTTTCCTTGTTCCATTTGTATCTCTGTGTCACTTTTGAGTGTGTTCGTTCACTTATGGGCAGTGTGTTTAGTATTACTGCCACAGGCGTGTAGGTGAACATGTATGTTTATAAATGTCTGTCTGACATGTGAGGGGCCTCTGAGGCAGCCAGGAGTGGGAGGCTAAGATGCACTAGACCTATTTATAGGCTGCTGAGCCTACACTCATAAAGTAAAGCGGGAAGGAGGGATACCTCACACAGCGACTGGTACCTAGATCTGCAATGCAGCACAGAGATGGAGGAAGAGGGGGATAGAGGGAGAAGAGGGGTGTGGGTTTGAGAGGCTGAGAGTGGAGAAAGGAGGAGAGAAGAATAGGGAATAAATAGCAGGCCAGAAAGGCTGCTGCGTGAAGACAAAAAACGGAAAATAAAGAGTTTCAACATCTCTACATTAGTATAAGCAGTAGAAGTAAGTTACTGTTTATTGTGCAACAGATTGAAAGCAAGGTTCAGAACTAATTCAAAAGGTTTAAACTCTTCAGTTTGCTGCCATCAATAAATATTCAAGGTAATGAAATAAGAGACATTTCTGTTGTTGTTCTTTCTTTTATTGGTATAAAAAATTGTTTCATGCCAAAATGGAATAAAATCATGCCAAACAGTCAAATAATGTAGTTATAGCATTATGTACGGTTAACTACAGTATTACTACAGCGTGTCAAGACCTTTAAAAAATCTTTATAAAACTTGGGAATTGTTATTTTTATATTACAGAATTTTAGTGTTAACTGGTAACTTTTTTTCAGGATCTGAAGCAGACAGAAAAAAAAGATCGCTTTTCCAGTATGTTGAGTTGAAACCTTCAGCCTTTATTGAGACTCACAATTTTCCTGGAAATTAAACCACACTCTCAGGAAAGATGGAATGAATAGGACGAGAAGACCAAGAACTGTCTCACTGTGTGTTTGTCAGCGCTATGAGTTCTGACACCATCAAAGTTTCACAAGCTACAAAAAATATCTGCACAGCCTGAGACATAAAAGAGAATAAATAATTGTTATCAGCAAATAGGTTGAACTAGAAAGATACAGGTGAACAGAGCTGATGGTAAAAAGTCACCCTGGCTTTTCCTACCCCACAAAACATATGAATGACAACTCCCTTTTTCTCTCATGTTAATCAGTATTTAAAAACAATCATTGATCACAACAGAAACTTTATTTATAAAGGGATTATGTCAGGCTTGCAGATGTTTCCAACGCTTTGAAAATAATAGGCAAAACTTGAATTTTTATTGTTGGTGAATTTAAGGAGAATGTTGAGCTGGAGTTGTAGCTGACTTACAGCTGGACCTTGTGGGGTCATTGTTGTAGCAGCAAAACAATAACCTTAAACAGTGGAGGAAATCTACCACAGAATCATTTCTAAAAAGAAAAGAAAATCCCAGTTCACATTTAGCCTCGTTCAAGTTGAGATGTTAACCTGAAAATCATACTGAAGACCTCAAATTAGTCATTCCTAAAGATGTCAACAAGATATAACTAATATTATAAAAATGTGACTGAAAGAATTATTCAGTCATCTGCCTTATGCAGGTCTGGCCAGCAGCTACTGGAAACCAAGCTACTGGATCCAAACAATCCTTTATTTAATGTGAAGGCTCAGTCATCTATCTGATTGTTCACATCTTCTTAAAATGTGCACATGACGACCATCCTTACTGACAGCGTCACATGCCATTAAAAGACAGGTTGGTGAAAAGTGGCAGGTAATTCCACTTGGCTTACATACCTGTCTTACCACTGGAAGCAGGTAGAGGGATTGAATGGCAATAAAAGGATGAAAAAGGATTTCAGAGCTAAGCTGCTCTCCTCATAAATTTACACTCTTATTCCTCCTGGAACATGGAAATTCTGCGTCAGTTCTGAGGGGATGAAGCACTGTAAATCAGGGATCATACTGACTGAAAAAAGATGGTGTTTTTCCACTCTAGCTGACAGTGTCTCTTTTCACTCCGTCCAGAAAGATGCATAAGGGAAAAACAAAAATGTCCTGGGGCTTGATGTACAACCGTGAGCCGACCTCAGCTTGACCATTTATTGATTGAAAGGCGGCTGTTGACTGCTGACTTTATGCAGAAAGGGAGCGGTGGGGGTTCAGTGCAGAGCACAATGGCCGTGGAAAGGTGTAGATTTCAAGCTCTTGCATCACCTAACTGACAGTGCTGACACAGACAGGTTGAATGGAAGCGCAAGGGAGAAGAGTCAGTGAATGTGAGTGTGTGTGTGCTTGCATGTGTAGCTCTGTTATCACACCCTTTGAGGGGATGATAATAGAGGACTGGATGTTAATGGATTAAATGTAATGGAAAAATACTCAGATTAAAATGTGCTGCTTGCCCTGGTGTTGCTGTGGGCTTGTCTTCTTTCTTAATAGAGTCATCATCGGGGAGGTTAGTGTTATAGCTCCCCTTTTTAGTTATATTATAGTACACTGAAAGTCAGCACCTGTGAGTGAAGCTGTGTGCTAGATTCATTTTTTTAATGTGTGTGTGTGTGTGTGTGTATTCTTTCAGGTTCATGATTACCTCCGCAGCAAGTTGTGTTCCCTGTATGAGAACGACTGCATCTTTGACAAATTTGAGTGTGCCTGGAACGGCTCTGACAGGTAACCTAATGCGATGTGTTTGTCTCTGTGCTTTTTTTGTACTTCAGAACCAAATCCAAATGTTGCATGTGGAGACAAGTAAAACAGGTTCACACATAGTGCATTGATGGGGTTTGCAGGCCATTTTGCATGCAGTGGGATTGCTCCCATTTTTCTTCTTTTTTTGTGTGTGCGTTATAGAGTCATCTTCAAAATGATTCAATTCATTATTCCCCTCACTGATCTGTGCACAACTCTGAGCCCTGGTGCGTACTACCTGCATTTCCAGGCAAGATGAAGTCAGACAAGTAGCCTGATTGCTGTATTCAGGATCCCTTTGTGGAGTTGCAAGAACTTTACTAAATGGAAGCCATTTGTGCAGCACTGAACCAATCAAGCCTTCGTTGTAGATTGTTTGTAAAAAAGGATACCTGTATAAAACACTATGGTGATATCGTCTGTAAGGGATGTGTTTCTTCAACAAGAACTGAGAGAACAGGAAATGTGATGGATGCAGAAAAGTCCACTGTGGAGCAGGTCTAAAAGGAAAACTTTATCTAGGTGCAATAATTACTTAATTAATTCTGAGAGGGAAATTGTTTCATTGTAAAAGCAAGCAGTAACATAATATGTACAGTATAATTGCACATATAGTAAGATTTACAATAAGAATAAAAGTAAGAAATTATTAGAAAGTGATCAATAAATGTTAGCTATAGATGGTGTGTGAATCAAGCTATTTGCTGACAACATATCAGTATACACAGGAGGGAGTGTGAGATGATGCTACTTATTTACAGATTAATATTACAATATGTACAGTTGTGAGGTGGGATGGTTTGTTCAGGTGACATGAAGGAGAGCAGTTTCAGCAACCTGCTGACTCTCAACGACGCAAATGTCTCCAGATTCTGTCCAAGGATTTTCCCAACCTCATGAATGAGTTTATCGAGCCTGGTTGCACGTCTGGGAATGATGCTGCTCCCCAGTAAACCCCAGCACAGTAGATCACACCTAAGGTCTCAGGACGGTAAAAGGTCTTCAGTATCTTACTGAACATGTTGAAGAATCAGAGCTTCCTGTGAATATGGAGACAACTCATCCCCCTCTTGTATACAGTGTCAGTGTTGGTGTGCCATTCTTGTTTTCTAGGTGTACATCTGTATGCTAAACTGCTCAATAGTTGTCTGTACTCTGATTCGTGTCTGTCTCTGGTACACCCCCAACAATGCTGAGCTGAGAGAACTTCAGCAGGTGCCATCACTGAATTGTACTGAAAATGAAAAAAAAAGTTTATATCTAAGACTGTACTTTATCCAGAGTTTAACTTTATCAACTTATCCTGAACGACATTTAAAATAAAAAAAATGATGATAAACCTCTTTAGACTGTAGTGACCAGGTCTCCCCTCTTGCACTGTCCAGTGTGATCATGACCGGAGCCTACAACAACTTCTTCCGCATGTTCGATCGCAACACCAAGCGCGACGTGACCCTGGAGGCGTCGAGGGAGAGCAGCAAACCCAGAGCTGTCCTGAAGCCGCGAAGGGTCTGTGCCGCGGGAGGCAAGCGTCGGAAGGATGATATCAGTGTGGACAGCCTGGACTTCACCAAGAAGATCCTCCACACAGCCTGGCACCCGACTGAGAACATCATTGCCATCGCCGCCACCAACAACCTGTACATCTTCCAGGACAAGCTCAGCTCTGAGATGCATTAATGAGCAGATGTCAGCGGTGGATTCAACTGAGTTTACACACAAATACACAACTATGCTAGAATGTACATTGTTATCAGTCATACACACACACACTCAACCATCCACGAAGATGCCTAACACACACATCAGAATACATGCACTCATCTATTCCTCCATCTCCTCCTCAGCCTCCCAGAACTAAAAGGACACAGAGAGAGCTAGAAAGAGAACCGTCTAGATCACACAGAGGACTATGGATTACATAACTGTGGATTTCTTAGTTGTTCACCTGTGGATTGTGCTTGACAGTGTGTCGATTGCTACGACTCAACTTCTGAGGGGGATCAGCCCTCCCCAGGCCAGAGACATTTTTTTTGTCTTGTCTTTTATTTTACTCCACAGGCTATTTTTCCTTTCTCCACCTCCTCTCCTCTCCTCTCGTCTGTATTTGTGCACTCGAGCAAAGCCTATTCTTATCCCTTGCCCACTGTTTTGTGTAACAAAAAACCCTTGTCTACCAGCAGCACTGATGAGAAATGGGGCATTTATATAACTTGCTGTTTCTTTGATTTCACATCAGATGCTGTTTTTGTAACTTCTCGTTATATGATGTCATTGATGGTGATTATGATGACGATGGCTTCGTGAAACATGTGTGATTTACAAGGATGAACTTGTGATCCTCCCCTTAACTCAAGTGCACCAGATGCCTCACTGATTCAGGAGAGTTGCCTGACACCTGAGGTGTCCGCGGTGAGCTTAAACAGTTCACAGGCCGGCAGGTGGAAGTGGAAGTTCATGGATTATTACAACACATGGTGCATTTCAGCGAGGAAGGTTTTCTCAGCTGAAACAGGCCCGTAATTCTCTGTGTTTTCTGCTTCTGGTCCTGGGCTGTGTTGTGTGCTGCTTCAACATACATTAAACTCAGATAATGGAGGAGGAAAAAAAAAACAGTTAATACTTTTAACAATCAAACAAAAAAGATGCTGCATGTCAAACAAATTTAGCCTAAGTATTTACAAACTGACTTGGCTGCCTTTTTAACCCTCTAGAGCCAGCTGTACAAAGGCTTCAGGGGCCCCGGGGCTCCTTGCAGCACGAGTAACTGTAGATGGCGAGCCCTCCAAAGTTTATTTTGTGTCCTTGGACACTGAAGCATGTTTACCCGTGTTCGGTTTATACACGCACACGTCCATTTTGAATGAAACTGTTCACTTATCAGTTTCTACTCACTGAAACTGAGAACCAAGAAAATGGTGAATGTTTCTGACGTATGTTGTGCTCTACAAGTAAAAAGAAAAAAAATAATAACAGGGCCTAAATCTTGTCTGCATATATCAGCTTTGTTTCAGATTTTCTTTTTTCAAATCAACTTGCAGACCAAATATTTTGTCTGTATTTATTGCCTCCAAAGCTACAGCAGAGATGGTACTTTCCTCTCTTTAGCCTTCTTCACTGATTACCATTGTTATTAAAAAATACAGCTTTTTCTTTTATTTACATCTGTGAGCTGTACTTCACATCCTTACCAAACCAATGTTGAATCACATTTTTTTCTTAATATTTTTTGACATGATTGTCGAATGGACAGTTATAAATAATGTTAATATGCTTTTTTCTGAATAAATAATTCAACAAAATGGCATCCAATATGGATGCAGTTGTGGCTCTTATTGCGTTGTAAATTTATACCTACAGTCCACTGTGTGAAGTTAGAAACCAAGATTGTTACTCTGTCCTCTATTATTATGTAGTCAGACGCCACCTAGTGTCTTTAAGTACACATTACACCTAGATATCATCATCATTAGTATTATAACTTCAACAAATGCATAGTTGTAGATAATACGCATACTTTATGGGCAATTTAACAGGTAAAATTACTGGAAAATATATCACTTTTCCACAAATAATTAACATTCACATGAATGTCAATTATTCTTTGTACTTCACAAAGTCTCCTACCTTGTTTACAGTCAAACCCCAGCTGGGTTCCTTCTGTGTAGTTTGAATGTTCTCCATGTACCTGTGTGGGCTTCCTCCCACAGTCTAAAACATGCCCGTCAGGCTGAGTGGCGATTCTAAATAGTAAATTTGGGTTTCTGTATGCATGATTGTTTTCTTCATTTGAACTGAAATCATCATCTTCTCAACTAGGAGTGAACTCGAGAGCAAAAACACACATAATAATTCATATTACGCTTGCATGTTTGCACATTTTCTGTTCTATAACCAAGTTTTTTTTTCTTTTTCCCCAACTTTCTTTTGAACATCAGTCACAAAACTGTGCCCTTTTCGCAGCATTTTCTAACTTTTTTCAGTGCAGTGACCCAGCTTCCTCCGATGCTACCAGCCTTTAACCCAAACAGCTAAATTCCTTTTTGTCACACTCATTGCTTTCAGTTTGCTTCATTTATGTGTTGAAGGCGAGTAAGGTGCATTTCATGTGTAATAAAACTAGAAAAAAACCCAAATGTTTTGTCATATTTATAGGTCACAGTATAGAAAACAGTAGTGACATCCTAAAATTACACCACATCATCACTCAGGGACTTTAAATGGTCATTACTTTAAATCCCTGCACAGCAGAGATGGAAACAAACACTAGAGGAGATAAAGAGTTGAGGGAGAGGAACCAGAGAGACGTGAAAACAGAGATACACTCATTCAGCTGCTGAAACACACTTCAGTTGTCAGTTGCAACTTTTAAGATGAAGTAGGGTATTCCTTTTCAAATTATGTATAACATGTTTTTAAGGCACTTAAAACCAACCGTTTCATACATGATTTTGAGGACACGTACTGTAAGTGTTAAATAATTCAGCTCCACAGGAAAAAACACTTAGAATTGTTTTAAAATGAAAGAGGGGAAAAAAAAAGAAAAAAAAAGGGAGATGGGGCAACTTTTGGAGGCTAGATAACAAAGTACAGCTGTTCAAATGATAAACAGATGAATCTTAATACTGATCATTTTTTCACAAAGTGTGTCATGTAATGGCAAATAAATTGATTTCATTAACAGACTTGGTATGAAGAGAAGACATACAGCTTAAATTAATAACTAGGGTTGTTTATATGTTTTTCTCAATGTAGCGTTAGTCAGTAAAACTTACTTGGTGTTTCTACACTGTTTATCACATATACACATTTTGGCTCAAAAGCTATAAAAACACAAACATCTCAGATATCACAAATGCCTGAGGACCTGTTCGCTCACCTTCAGTCAGTATCTCAACAATATTGCAGTTAAGGATAGTGTCGTACAATCATTAGCGTATTATCATTTAGACACATCTTCTCCTTGGCAGAGTTCTCTCTATCCGTCCTCCAGCGTCGCCGTCTCTGCTTCCGCCTCCGTCTCTGTGTGCTCCTCTAGCCGAGCGGTCAGGAAGGGATTGAAGAAGAAGTCGAAACTGAACTGGAGGGCGTTCTGAGCTGTGCGCCTCCAGTCGTGTTCGATCTTGAACTGCTTGCGGCTGGGGACGTTGGCGTTGCCGCACGACAGGCAGTGAATGGCTTTCATTTCAAACACGGGCCACTTGGAGCCCAAACGTCCCTCCAGGATGGTGCTGAACTCCACCAAGCTGCCGGTGTTTAAGTGTAAGAGCACAGATTTGAACTCGTTACTTGCCCGCAGGACTATGTCCTTCGTGGCGTCTTCGTCCTCTATGATCGTACCATTTTTGGCCTTCCTCTCCAGCGGCATGCCCAGCGTGACCTCAAACTTGTAGCGGTCAAAGCGTTTGACGTGGCATTCGTGCTTGGCTAGTTTTTTAAGTTTACAGAGTGGATTTTGTGGAGGGGGAGCAGGAGCCGGCAGCGGCTGGGGCTCGGCAGTGGCGTTTTTCCCCTCGTCGCATCGGGGATAAGGTTCGCCGTACAGGCACCGCATCCAGTTCCCCACAAATACAGGCAACAAGTTGATAACCGACTGTGGCCCATTCTCAATGTCAGTCACACGTACGTATTTGAAGTGTCCCGTCCAGGTGACACGGTGTCCTTCCAGATGAGAGCAAAGAATCTGAGTTTGGGCCATATTGGACTCTTTCCAGGCCAGAGGCCCGCAGAGGTTGCTGTATTCAGGCCATGTCAGGGTTGAATTATACACCTTCATGCCTTCTGACCTGTAGACGTACATCCAACAGAAGAGCACCACCGCGCTAAGCCACACCAGGATGAGCTTGACGATGCTGCTCCGTGACAAAGACCGAAAAACCACAATGGGGTTGAGGCTGAATCGAGTCCAGAGTCTCAGCACCACAGGCACGAAGCAGACAGTCACTGTGACTGCCATCTTAGTTATCTCCAGGGTCAGGAACCACTTCAGTAATTGGATCATGACCATTGCAGCCAGGCCCAGTGAGAGTACAGGGAGGGCGAACAGGAAGAGGAAGTATCCCACGCAGGTCCGGATGAGCCCTATGACTGTGGCATTATTGAGGAACACCAAGCAAAGCTCGCACCACGTGAAGCAAACCAGGTAAGGCACCAGGCACAGGTAGATGCCCTTAAAGCCTCTCAGCTGCGCCATACGGAAGAGGAGATAGAAAAGGTGTCCGTACAGCAGACACGGCATCCCCACATTTAACACCACTATATCTCCAAGAGGCACCGTGATGAATGTGACCCCAAACACCCTGAGGAACCACATGGTGTCTGGCAGGAGCTGAGTGAGCGAACACCCTCCAGAGAGGACCTCGGTTAGGAGGGCTTTACGAGCGAAGAGCTGAGCTGAGGCGTGGAGGCTGAGGAAGGCAGTGATGGTGAAGAAGAGGGCGATGGCCGCCAGCTCTGAACAGGGGATCCAAGATTTATCAGCCACAGGGAACGAGAAAACCACAAAGACCACAGAAAGGAGGAAGTATCTGAGAAGAAGAAACAGTGTTGGTTTACCCTGCTCCATAAACGCTATTATTTCCATTTAATTCTAATAACTGTCATTTTTTAAATTCAATCAGTGTCTTTTTGGGGTTTACTGCTTCTTCTGAGAATAACATGGTACATTCCCACTTTTTTGATTATTTAAGAAAGTGCAAACTGTTTTAAAACCAGTAAAATCAACACAAAAGCTGACAATTTCCTGAGCTATTACTGAAACATCTGTCATGCTTTAGTGCTATGTCTAATTTTAGGGAGCAGGGTGAGCCTCTTGACTCCATCCCCTTCCTCTGCAGGGTGTGTCTTTTTTTAGACTGATGCACAGCTTTGAGCTGTCGACTTCAGAAGAACAGGAAATGCAGAGGGATGTGAAGATGTATGGTCATAATGAGAACTGGACTCTTCAAATCCGAAGGGCTCAGTGAATAACGGATTTTCACACTGAGGCGGCCACGGTTGAGTTACGTCAGAGTTTTTGAGTTGGTAGTCACTTCAGCCGCTTAAAAAACACTCTTGGGTCCATAAATTAACATTTATTTTACTTGTGAATGGAAACTTACAAGTACGGCTCCAAGTGCGTCCACCCAAAGTTGGTCTCAGCCTGCTCCAGATCAAGACCAGGTTCAAAGTGGGCAAGTAGGTCTGTGAGCGCACGGAAATTTTCCCATGCCTTTGAATTCTGAAAAAATAAAGAAAATTAAATTGTTTTTAAATTTCTGTCTACCCTCTGAGAATGAACATCTATTACTTTTATCGGCACAGGTTCACTATTGCCAAAAACTCATTACCAACCTGAAATACACGTAATGTGCAGATAACCATAGAGAAGAAGGAGAGGTAGAAAACCAGTAGAGGGATGAGGAAGATGAAGAACTCAATTGTGAGATTGGAGATAATGAAGAAGAAGATGAGCGCATTAACGTGGTGGGTGGGGATCAGGGCGCTGAGCCACTGCATCCCGGCTCGTGATGCCCAGTCAATGAGATGCTCTTTAATCTCCAGCAGGGCGAACAGAGGAAACTTGAGCAGCTGGAGGGAAGCACAGGAGACAACAGTGACTCAACGAGATCATGAACCGGGTCCTGATGCCTTTGATATTATTATTTCTTTAGTAATGTTTCACCAGCTTTGTCTAGACAAGAAAAATCAGCCTTTATGTATCAAAATAAACAGGCTAAAATCTGAGAAATTCCTCCTTGTTTTTTAGTAAGTGTTTGCGTGAAGACAATCCTTGGCTTTTTTTTTTTTATAATGTTGTAATGTCTTGACTTCCTCGTGTAAATGGGTGTTGCAATCTGATACAATTTAAAAAAAAAAAAAAAATCAGATTGCTCACATTAGTCAACCAATAAGACAATATAAAAATTAAACATTATTTACAAAAAGCCTGGCTGACTATGAATATCAAAAGTGTAAAAACATTAACTGATTGTAACAGGTGTGGAAATACTGATACAGGTGTGGAAAAAGGAAAAAAAAAATAATAGAAAAATATAAGAATAAAAATGGGAAATGTTTCAAAGGAGGTCTGAACCTTTTGTTCCACTTTTCAAGACACGAACTGAACTTTAAGCAGGAAAAGAAGAGAACATGAGTCCAGAACGGCACCAGGTTAGCAATAAAGAAGTTTACAAACCTTCTGATGCAGAGGTAGCTCATCTGGATTCTTCACTGTGTTGTCATCATCATCATCGTCGTCGTCTGCAGCAGCCATGACCGGTGATGGTGCAATTCCCTGAGCGTACTTCTTTGTCATCTCAACAAAGTCATCAAGACCCACATGGGAAGTAGCTGCAAGGCAGGACAGAAATAAAAACCTCCATCTCACTGCAGCTTTTGTTGTCATTATTTTTGGTCGTTTGATGACCACAGCATGACACCTGACCACTCAAGTATCATATGAGTAGCCTCGTTTGAGGCTGCACATACCTTCATTGCTCACCATAGTCTCCAAGACTCGCCTTTGTTTCTTAGCAGAGCTGTTAAGAGGACCAGGGGAGACAGGTTTTCCTGTGGAGGGAAGGCAGAAAATGTTTTTTTTCCCCTTCATTTTTAAAAAAAAATCTACCTGAACTGAGTACAATAATGGCTGAAATAAAAATGTTTCTCTCTTGTACCTGGCTCGGAGTGGACATGTTCAACATTCTCCAGTAACTCAGAAACTGCCACTGATTTCTTCTTCTCTGGATTCAGCTTCAAGTACATGAGCAGAGCCGCCTTCCTGACCCCCCTCTCAAAACGTGTTTCTGTGCATAACTTCTTCACCTCCTCGAAGTTCTCCAGAGTGATGCCTGAAGGACACGAGAAGACAAAAGTGCAGGTTCACAAGAATCCCAAATTCCAAGTTACATTATTACTGCAACACACACGTTTTTCTACCTTTTCTGGATACTAAGCACTGCTGCAGCAGTCGGACGGCGTCTTTGCGGCCCTGTTTAGCAGCTTGGACCAGCCATGTGACCGCCGTGCAGTTGTTCAGTTCCTCATCGCTTTCTTCTGCTAAGGCAAGGAAGTAGCGGCCCATCTGGACACACACACACACACAAATCTTAAACTTGTCAGACAAGGAGTACTGTGACTCACCGACCTGTCCTTGCTTTTAATACATAACTCTAGATAGTATTTTTCATGACTTTGCTGATTTGCAGCATCCATCATATGGTCACCGCCTTCAACAGTATTTGTTGTCACCGACCTTTGTTTGTGCTTTTGCATCCCCAGATTTTGCTTTTGCCTCCAAATCCTCCAAACTGCTCTCATCCTCTTGCTCTTCTGAAACAGAAAATAGCCAGTTAAACACAGAGTAGTAGATTTGACTGGTTTTAAGATCGTATTAATGACGCTTGATACAAAAGCGCTCTACAAAATCCTTGTTTGTGACAATGATTGCAACAAAAGTTGCAGTTCTGCCTAAATTGTGGGGGACTATTATGCAAATTTATTTCTTTTCATTTGCCTTGATTATATTGTTGTTGTTGTTTTTTAAAAAGGCACCAGTTTTTTAACACCATCGCAGATAGTCCAGAGAGACAAAAATAAGCAAAATGAAGCCAGCCAGCATAGCAGGCGTCAAGAACTAGTTTCACAGCCTGAATCAGACTCTTCCAGAAGCAGCTTTGACCTTGAAAAGACCAACGAATTTTAATTATCCTCCTCTTTCAGCTAATGACTTCTGCTTCTCTCAAATCCCAGTCCCCCAGAAAACATCTGCTTCCTCCTGAGTCAAAGTAAGAAGTGGCATTTGTTGTGCTCAGCACAATTTAAGATGGATGGAAACTCATCCAAGATTCAAAATTCTAACGGTAAGTAATAATGGCAAGTGTTGTGGCAGTCTGCCTACATCTCAGGGAGCCAAAGAAAATACTCTTGATATCAAGTGACTTGCAGCAGACTCATGCTTTAACCCTGTGCCTGAGCCCAAAAATAACTGTTTGTTTAGTACAGTTAAAGGCAGCTGCTGGTTTTTCTCATCTAACTCTCACAGACAGTGGTTCAATTCCTTTCACCTTCACTGAAATTGTTGATATTTCTACATTTATACTATAGGTAGTTT
The DNA here is from genome assembly GCA_028564865.1 of Zenarchopterus dispar. Lineage (NCBI taxonomy): Eukaryota > Metazoa > Chordata > Actinopteri > Beloniformes > Zenarchopteridae > Zenarchopterus > Zenarchopterus dispar. The sequence goes on from JAOWBL010000002.1 coordinate 7,403,278, forward strand.
ATTTTCTAGGCAGCCAGTATAGCAGTAATAGAAAATGTGGCCCTAATGAAGTGCCTTTGGTGTCAGATTTCACTCTTTCCTGTAATGCTCAATATTTATATGTCCTGATATCACAGCAAAGACATCTGACAGATTTGAGTGAGTTGCTTTCAGTAGAGTTAAGGGACATCCAGTCATGTGAAGCCTACATGTTACATTCAGTCTGTTGAAGAAAATGAAGTAAACAGAAACATGGAACTGAGACAGGCTTTTCCCTGCAAGTCAGCGAAATGGGAGAGGCTGCTTTACATGTTGTGCTGAACATCTACGGTCGTCATGGAGACACCTCAATGCTGCATGGCTTTTTTTTTTTAAAGTAAAAGTGTTAGTTTTGGTCCTCACCTGGTTCAGGTGTGGTGGGAGTGGGAGGCGGTGATTGCGGCATCGTGGCAGCAGCTCCAGCGGCTGAGGATCCAGTTAGGAGACTTCCCGTGGAGGCTGCATTAAGCTGAGATCTGCCCAACTGAGAGAAACTCCTGACCGGCTGGCGAAGTGGTGAGGACGTTGGCGTGGATAAGGAAGAAGAGCGCGAAAGCAGACCTGGAGAAGTCCGGGGGGAGGCAGTAGAGGGTGTGGTTGGAGGTGTGGGCATGTTGAGGTTAGGTTTATGAAAGTCTGGGGTTGACGTGGTAGCAGATGATTTAACGGAGGAAGGGCCTGGCCTCATGGTGGTCGAAGAGTTTTGGAGTTTTGGGGCAGAGGTGTCGCCATTGGGTGACGGTTCCATGGCTGAAAACACATCAAAGTAAGCAAGTGAAGATGTATATCAGGGATTTTTACAAGAAAATTACATAAACTATTTAGAAAATTGACAAATGTAACACTGGTAATGTAATTTGCACAGTACAGGTTCAGGGAAAAACATCAGGGGAACATCAGAGGAAACATCAGAGGTTAGTGTTGATCTCAGTGATCAACACCAACTGTACAGTAGCAGTGTTTCAAAAGAGCACCTTTACTCGTCTTTTGACTGAAGCT
>JAOWBL010000002.1:7404394-7426697 GCA_028564865.1 Zenarchopterus dispar
TGATCTCAGTGATCAACACCAACTGTACAGTAGCAGTGTTTCAAAAGAGCACCTTTACTCGTCTTTTGACTGAAGCTAGGATCCAAAGGTTTCCCCAAAACGTTATGTTCAGATCCATGAATCAAGTGGATTTAGTTTTGTTTTTACTCTAAAGAAATGAGTAAATCACACGTGACATCAGAGTTCTGAGATGAAAAACACTCATTAACTTTCATCTTGGATCTGCTCTGCTCCACGCAGTCATTTTTTTTTCTTAATCAGTTTTACCACTACACTCAGTCCATGTCAAATGTTTAGTTTTGCTTATCTGTGTACAAGCTTTAATCAGGATCAACAAAGCCGTCACGTTGGGTTTAGTCTATTTTGGACACCATCATCAGAGCTCTGAGCAGCTGTAAACAGAAGGTGACATCTTTGACTGGAAGTGTCCGATAACACTCACTTCCAGCCAGACTGGACTTCAAATTTAGTCAGTGGTGATGCTTATATTTCCCAAACTATAGTACAACGTTATATGAATCTGACTGACGTGTTATAAACACATTGATAATTAACGAAGGTAGCATTAGCGGCGATTTCGTAGCCAATGCTAACAATCACATCTACCTGCTCACCTTAGACGCAAAAATGCCGGTATATAGCTCTGATATCCTCCAAATAAAATGTCTTTCAGAAATGTGCCCGGTTCCTCGTTATTTCGTGTCCCAGGTCATTCTTCCAGCTGCGTTTAAAGAGATCCGCTTGTCCTCTGCAGTGGTCAAACTCCAGGCACACACAGGGAAACCAGTCAGCTGCTTCAATCCACGTTCACGCCTACTTATTTACTGTACGCAGTCTGATTGGATAAGACTAATGACTCACTTTGAAAAGCGCAATTTGATTGGCTAGAGAACCAGGAAGTATAAATAATTACTTTGAGTCAAGAATAATCAAGCGTCGAGACTTCATGTGCTTCATTCAGACAAAAATGAATTATTTTTGTGAGCTTGGTTTTTAAAGGCCATCTCGTTTATTACATCAAGGTAAATGTCGAGCTCTCGAAAATGTCAATACAACTGAGCTCGAGGCTTCTTTCATCTTCTTGCTTTTATATAACAATTTTCCATCTTTTTTCTTTTTTAATGTATAAACGTAATGTACATTTTCCACCAGAAGATGTCAGTATAGAACATATTGTTCTGTGCAAAAAACAAAACAAAACAAACTAATAAAAATAAAAACATGAAAACCAAAAATACACCCAATTTTAATATATTTAGTCTGACAACCAAATCAAATTGCCTTTTTTCAATGTTACAAAATTAGACATAAGCTGTTAACGGACAGCCATCTTTTTAAAAGAATTACAATGATATAGATAAATGTAATAATTTTAAAGTAATTATGTGGGTGAAACATAATTACTGACATATTTAAAGGAATATTCAAGTATTAGCAAAGGGAGACAATTAATAGTATAAGGTGCTTACAGCTAATAACAATCAGATTAAGTGTTTGTCCAAAAATAATGTGTAATCACATGACCCAAATTCCACAGTGGGATCTCTGCAGAGTACAGACAAGTATTGGTTGTTAATTCTGTAAAACAAGAAATAAAAACTGGATGCATTTATAATTTAGTATTTTATTCTGAGAATTCTGACTGAAACCAGGATTTGAAGTGAGTCTCTTTGGTAACAATTACAGCAAAGTGCCATTACCTTGAAAACATAAAAGTAAAAGGGAAAAAAAAGTAAAAGAAAAAAACAACAACATTAAAGGTCAGATAATGGTCAAAATGGGGCACCATGTAAAACAGGAAAGAGAACGGAAAATTAAAGGACATTTAAAACAACAGGACTCGAGGGAAGGACTGAGATTAAAGTTCAAGTCTGGGAACGAGACTAGAAATCACACTGAAAGGAAATGAGGGTCTTAATTGCCTAACTACAGCAGCATTGATGCAGTTATGCAAAGGCCTCTCGATTAGTAGATTAACGCAATCCAGTTTAGAGGATAAGCAGGACCCTTTTACTGGTTTTGGTTTTTCCCATGCACACCTTCAATGGAGGGGGAGGGAGGGAGCATATCTTTGGAGGTATCTCAGCTGTCTGCCAGTTAGAAGATTTGATCCAGAGCCCTCCACAGATGATGGGTCATTGGGCAGGACAATGAACCCCCCGTTACTCCTGCGTGAGCATGTGATGGACAGAGCAAAGAAAAAACTGCAGAAAGTGTTGTTTGAATGTGTTTGTGAATGTAGCTTGTGTAACACCACTTTGCAGATCAACAAGACTAGAAAATCACTACAGAAATGCAATCCGTATACTATAAAAGTCCATTTGCTATAACAGGTTATCAGCTGTTTGAATGGGATTAGACACGTGCACTCAAGTCGCCTTAATTTATGTAAAGTGGATCAGGACAAATACTTGGTATAATGAGATTGTTATGAGTCCAAATCTTTTGATTATGCAAATCCTATTGGAGGTTAGTGAGGCCCACACAGCCTCTCTTGAAATGGACACAGTCAAAGCTTGTGGCTTTTACCACGTGGTCATTACTAAAACTAAAAGAATCTGGTCTTGGTACTCCATTCTGCTTGTTTTCCCTCTCCCTTTCACTGCTAGAAAATAATGTCTTGAAACTTAGACTCAGCATCTTTTTTTCCCCCACTATTACTCTTCTCACTTAGTTGCAGTGATTACAATTTGCTCCATCAACTGTATATCACAACAGGATAAAAATTGTTCATCTGACATGAGCTGCTCTTTGTCTCCTGTCTGTGTCTGTTCAACAGGTCTCTATATTTAAGACGCAGACCCCACCCACGGGTTTCCTCAGCAATTTGTCTGCCAAGAGGAGAGACCTGAGGAGGAGGATAGGGAAAATATCAGTAGCCATAGCAACTAAGGAGCTCATGTGAGAACAAACATTAACCGCAGTGAAGATGGACATTTTTCCTGTGCAAAGGCTGCTTACCTTTGAAGTGTCTCTCTGTGCAACAATGAACCACAAGACTGAAAGGATGGCAGCCTGCTCATACTCAAGTTTTTCTTTTTCTAATTATAAATCACAAGCTTCTTTATTTAACATCATTAATGTAAGAACAGCTAACAATTTCAGAAACCTGGTTCCTGAAACCCAGTTTCTGAAACTGTTGGCTAAAAGGAACATTTCTCAAACATTTTTAATTGTAGCTGTAATGCACAATATAATACACAATTTGAATAAATCAGAACTTTTGCTTAAATCTATTAAAACGATGTGAACTCTCTAGAAATGTCTACACTTCTTTCAAATGGGGAAAACTTGGCTCCTTCCTGTGGGTAATTTATTTCTCATGGTCTAAACCTGCACTGCCAAATGGTTTATTGATGTGCAGCTATTTTCTGGAACTGAGAAACAGAGGCAGAGAAAATCACAACAATAAAAGCAATACAATAACAATAAAAAAATGGTTTCAAAGGGCAAATTATGGCTGCAAACATAGACTCATACAATTGAAGACTTATTTAAATGTGTCAGAAGCTCACTTTGGAAACTGTAAATTCATACTTTACAATGTTTACATTTTCTCCAAGGGAAAGTAATGCTCATACCAAACTGAACCTCTCCTAAACGTTATAGTTGAGTCACACTTCTTCCGCTGAGGCTAGATAGGAAATCTTTTATATGATTCTGGGTGCAGGCACTAAACCAGTGGACTGTATTTGTAGAGCATTCAAAACCTATGTGTAACTGAGCATTTGTGTGCAGTTCACAGCAATGTTGTCTTTAAAATACATCATTACTTGTCCAACTTCTACTTTTATTGAAAGAACATTAACAAATCAAAGAAAATTGGTGACCAGTGAAGTCATGCATTCGTATTATGAATGAAGATTTTGGGCAAGGAGATGGAACATCAGGCTCAGAGACTAGCAGTGGTGACTCATGCCCACTGGGAAGCCTAATTACCTTCATATGAAAATGTTACATCACCATGAGCACTTGGGTTTACGTTGGCTAAAATAGGTCAGTTTGGTAGATGGCTGCAGAAATGGCCTAAAAAGGTGGGCGCCGTCTCATTTAAAATCTTTTAGTGTGAATCCATTAAATCTTGTAAAGGTGGCAGGTTAGTATGATTTATTCTTAATTTGATTCTTTTGTTCCCTTGAATACTAAGACCCTTTTGAAAGGCTTTTAATGTGCTCACGGTCATGAATATGCTAAGCTCATTAGGGTCAGATGAAAATCTGACATAATAATCTATCCATCCGTTTTCTATACCCACTGTATCCTTTTACGGACTAACTGGGGTGTGCTGGAGCCCATCCCAGCTCAGCACATTACAGGCGATAGATCAGGGTACACCCTGGACAGTCAATCACAGGGCCACATATATGAACAAACACCATGCACACGCACGTCTATGGACAATTTAGAGTTGTCAATCAACCTAACATGTATGTTTTTGGACTGTGGGAGGAAGCCAGAGTACCTGGAGGAAACCCACCCAAGCATGAGGAGAACATGCAAACTCCACACAGAAAGGCTCCTGCCAGGCCCAGGAGTCGAACCAGGAACCTTCTTGCTGTGAGGCAACAGTGCTAACCACCAAGCCTGACATGTGAAGTTAAAATGAAACACTGTCTCTTCTGTCACAGATTTTCCCATGAATGAGCAGGAAAAAAGATAAAAAATTAGTTGACTGTTGAGATCTACTTCCTCACTGCAAATTTGTGAGAAGAAATCTCCAGACCTATAATTTTTCTTGCATAACTTGAGTTTTATGTTTCACTTGTTCAATATAATTCCCTCACCTCGGGTCTTAAGTTGCTGCAAATTGTATTATGGTTAACATCTTGAAGTTTCTCTTTTATCTTATGGAGATAAATCACAAAGTTAGAGTCACTTTAAAGGGAAAACTTTCTTGTGTCCCGTTTCTGTAAAATGTCCTGTTCTTTCAGAGAGTGCATGGTACAAACCCAGACGGATAAAATACAGTGAAACCCAAAATTTAGAGACAAAAATACCTCAGGCAAAACAATTAACTTGCAATCTGACACACATTTACTCCTCGCTTGAATTATTCACCAAAAAAAGCAGAACCTACACTGCCCTCTCTCTTTTTATTGCTTTCTGCCTGCACCCACAATGTTTTTTTTTTTTACTTAATCACTCCATCTGTGTCTGCTTGCTGACCTCAGCAGGAACACAAGTGGAGGGAACTTTAAAACTCAAAACCTGAGCTCTCTCTTTTTTGAATCATGTCACTCTGAAAATGTACAAAATAATATGAATATGCTGATCTTAAAGACCTGGAGAAGGCCACTAAGGGAAGCAACATGTACACCAATGAAAATGATCCCTGACCATCCAGTTTGCCTCTTATGGCTCACAGTGCTTTGCAGCAATAGACTGCATATATTACAAGTACTGAGAGCTGCGAGCATGTTTGTAGCTGTTGGTGAATGGCAGACTGGCAGAGTGAGAGGCAGAGACGGGCAGCTGTGCGTAAGTAATGCATCCTCTCAGAAACTAGGTCACACTCACACCACTTTCATATTGTCAGATTATTTCACCTACTTTTATTCATGTCATATTGTCCAAGATTTAAAAAAAAAAATGAAATGAATGCAGCTGCCTGTGGCAGCTGATACGTTAACCTTTTTAGTACAGAAAACAATAACAACATGAAGAAAACAGTGGGGATGCTTTTGATTTTGATAATTTGAAATCTTCATAAAACAATAATTATTTAGTACTTCAACTGATACACTTTGACAGTGATGCAGGTATAAATGTCTTATATCAAATATTCTGGTCATGATTATTTAAATAATTTGTGTCATGAAATGCACAAATAGTGTAAACAACATATTAGGTACAAAATAGTATAGGAGAAACAGGAATGGTGCAATATATCTAACGTTATATATTTTAAAAAAAAATAAACATGTCAGGAAATACAGTAAATTAATGAAATGGTAGAAAACTGTTGTTACTGAATTCCCACCCAGCATGTCCATGTGGCCCATCTGGATTAAAAGTAGTCTACTGGAGTACAGAGTGGGCTTTAAATGGGCAAATGTCATGTGTCCCACATGGTTTCAATTGTAAACGGGAAGTCTCCGTGGGCCAAATATGGGGGCTCTAAGGAAAAGACTACACGTGGACTAAATGGCTAGGAGGTAAGAAAGGGGGAAATGGCGTGACAAAGCCCCCACAGTGGAAAATTTAGCCGCTGGACCCCACTTAAAAACCAGGTAGCTTCCACTCAGGGACAGGTAGGAGCCTGCTGACAACATGATGTGAGTCCCACACTTACAGATCATTTTTAACACATAGGGGGCCACTATAAATGCTGGCTGTGTCGTTAAAAGGCTGAAACATTATAAACAACATTATATCAACTCAACTATTATTCATCGTTCACTAATTTTTGTCCACCCACAAGAATATTTCGTTTCCTCGTGTCTATCTTGGCCTTCCTTAATGACTTGAACACACTTCTCAATTATCGTTTTCTCGTGGAAAACAAACAGAGAGGAGCACATTAAAAAACTATTTATTTGGGGATTTTTAAAAAGTTAAATAAACTAGATGCATTTACTGCAACAAGAATACAAAAAAAAAATACATGTGAAATATAAATGTTCGATATAAAAGTACATTGATAAAAAAACGACATTAAAATCACAATGGGTAACCACAGTGGGTAGCTGTCGTTTTGTTAACTGTCTGTTTCCCCACGCGCCGTAAAGTACGTCTCCTCTCCCGCACCGGCTGCGTGTTCGACGCTCTCACCGCGCGCGGTGTCATCCTTGAACACGCAGTCAGGTGTCGCGCTTCTATCACGCTGCTGCTGCCGGCGACGCCCTCCCAGCTTTTTTTTTTTCTTTTTTCTCACGCTTACGTCGACACGGTCATAAACCCATTTATATATTTATTTTACTACTGTGGGTAAAAATGTATAGGCGCGGAAGACGTAGCGTGAGCGCTACCAAACGTGTGTGAGCGTGTGTGTGTGTGTGTGTGTGTGTGTGGGCGTGGAAAAAAAATAACGTGCAGAGAGCGCTAGGGGAGGAGAAGTAGTGGAGCTGGTGGTGGTTTAGCTGGAGGATAAGGTTGTCAGAGGCGGAAAGACTGCTGCCAGACGTCGCGTTGAACGTCGGGAAACGTGTGAAGGTATTGAGGACAAAATAAAATAATAATAATAAAAAAAGTTGTGAATATTCGTCTGCGGCCGGCGGGGCGCGAGGCATCTTGAAAGCTCCTGAAGTGAATTAAAACTGCTCTCCACGCCGAAGCTCAGCCTCCCTTCCTGGATGTGAAGCAGCGACGTTTAACATCTGTGAGGCACTTGTGACCACCGGTCGAGGAGCTCCGTTTCAGGTGAGTTTCCCCTCCTCTGTTCGGTCAGGCAACTTCCGCAGACTTCATTATTTAGACGCACGCGGGTTAGCTGTTCCGAAACACGTCCGGCACCAGCCTTTCATCATCGGCGCGGCATCATCCACCGGGGGTTGGTCATCTCTGGCTGTTGCTTAAAGCGACTACTGGGTCTCTTTTTGATTCAAATCATGTGGCTTCATGCTGAATCTCTGAGACATCTCTGGCCGACTAGCTAAAGATGGATCATGAGGCGTGATGATAACGGCACCCGTCAGCTTATTAACGAGGCGTCCTCTCATGTCCTCCTGTCCGGTGCAGGAGGGAGTGATGATGACATTTGAGCTGCACAGTGTAAGTCTACATGTCAGTGTCTTGCATTCAGACGTTTACTCTTAAGATCGGGGCTGGAGGCTGGAGGATGCTGCAGCAGCAGCCTCACATGTCACCGCGGGGTGTGGTTGGCAAGCCGGACAAACAGGCTGCTCCCTCTAGCACCCCCTTACCCTTTAATCTGCTATTTGACAACCCATTAGAGGGCTGGCCACATCGCATTAAGCCATTGCAGTATCTTGCCAGCATGTATTGCTTTAGCAGGGTCTCCGTGCACGCTTGCGTGTCCGTCTGTCCACTGTGTTTGTGCAGGGACATGTCATGACAGCTTTAGGGTTGTATCAGGAGGATCCGGAGGCTTGTAAACCTGCCCCAGTGGACGGCCAGCATGTGTTGCACACTGACTTCAGTTTGATCAAAGGCAGGGTTGCAGGCTGTGGTGATTATGTGTGCTAGCTGTTAACTGAGCCTAGGTCAGCCAGGGCTTTGATTTAAAAAAAAAAAAAAAAAAAAAGAAGTAACACATATGCAGAATCACAGTTTATTTATGACTATTTAACATTTAATTTCAGTTTGAAAACCTGTCTGCTCTGTGACCTATACAGCTGTGAGTTTTCCCTTGTTTTCCTCTCATCCCGCCTTTCTCCTCACTGCATTGTCAAACATAATTTGCATGACTTATTCTTCATTCATAATCCTATCTCCTCCTCCATATTTCTGCTATGCTCAGCTTAATGTCCTGAGTGACAGGCTACACCAGAATAATCAAGTGAACTTTGGCCCATATGACCGTCTCTTTGGCTCACTACTACACCTTTCTAATAACTGTTGTATGAATATACTGCACACAAGTTTAATATTATCCGCTCTTTATGAAGGGTTTTGGAGATTATTGCTGACATAGGCTCAGATGCACCCATGCATGCAAAAGCAAACACACACAGAATCACATATTGTAGATGAACTTGCTCAGACAGAAAACACACAATGCCTCCAGCTGTGAATGGCAAGAATTACCATAACGATACATGAGTAGGTGCTTGAAGCCTGAGCAATGAAGCTCAGGCTAAAGAAGCGTCTTTCTGGATTCCAGTCTTTCCAGTCTTCCCAGTTTCTTGGAAGTATAAAAGACTGGAACCCAGAAAGATGCTTCTTGCTCATCTGTTTGGGTTGACTAGTTATTGAGGTCAGGTACTTGTAGTCACTCTGTTTGCATAGTAGTTTTTAGGTTGTAAGCTCCACTAGTGTTGCTCTTGGCTACATTAGTCAGCCTCTAAAAGCCATCCTTAGTGTGTCTTTAAGTCTCTAGACTGCTGATTTTGTTTATGGATGGGGAGCGACGTTGGCACTCTGGCTAGATCTGTCCTGATACATCTAAAGTCTGCTGATGTGAATGCAGTAATCAGGGGTGTATACCTGGGAGCCTAACCATTGCTACAAGTGTGCAATCTACACGGATATACAAACATATACAAATATACAAGTGTATACCTTAATTTACCCTTTAACCAGAGACATGAGGACTCTTTGAGCTATTTATTGGGTCTTAGTGTATAGACCAATATCTCCCCGTGCTTGTGGGGTTGTGGCAGGAAGGGCATCCAGCGTAAAAGTGGGCCAAATCGATGTGTGGACTGTGATCCACTGTGGCAACCCCTCCAAGAGGGATTAAGCTGAAGTGGTTGATGATATTGATGGTGCACCGATTGAATTTTGAAGTTTATAACATGTCTACCAACTTTTTTAATGCATTAAAAGAAATGTAATGAGCAAATGTATTGCTGGAGATTTTTTCCTTTTGTCTGCAGGGCACTGCCTACAGTCCCGGGAAGGTGAGGCCAGACAACCTGTATGTTTCACGTAGAAGATACAAGAAACCAGTCGTAACTTCTTGTGGTGTGCAGCTTGAGAGCTATTTGAGAAAGTGCTGCAAGAAAGAGACAGAATGAGAAGCTTGACATATTCTGCTTATTGATTTGATGACAGATTCTGTTTGTCTTGATGTCTTCCCCAAAGATGAGAAACTGCAACAGAAATTGAATCAGTTTATTTGGAGACAAGCATCTCTTCAAAAATAGCAGAAATAACACAGGTCTGCAGTCTTTTTTTTTTTTTTTTTTTGGACAACTGCTTTGCATATCACTGAACTAATCATAAATACTTACACTGTGACAAACATTTATTAGGGATCACTGACCTGTGAAATAGCCAGTGAGTTTATTAAAATGAGATTTGGGCATCGAATGGCAGAGTGGTGTCCGCTGACATACCATCATGTTATCACCTGATTATGTCGTCAAGTCAAAGGATTATATTGCCCATCATTTTTACATTTCCAGTGTTACCAACCTGATACTTCCTTTTCCAAGTAACTTTATATTCAATTGTTGACTGCAGTTTGGAAAAAGAAAATTAGAGAAAGGAAACTTTGATGAGACAGTTGGGAATGCTGCACTTTAAAAATACAGAAAAACAGAACATTATCTTTGTGATGGTCAGCAGACAGACTTGTTTTTATTTTCCCAAGGACAACATGCTGTACACGATAAACAGTTTCCAGCTGTTGAAGCATCGTACTTTACTTCTTTTAAGAATATCAGAAATCTTGCTGCTAAGAAATGAACTATTAAACATCCAATACTTGAAGTCATGTCTTCAAACTTAAAGGTAAAGCTCTCACATCTCAGTGCCGTTTCAACACGCAGTGAGGAGGGATTTCATCAGGTAGTTGTGAAACTACTTCTGTGTCTGTCATAGATGATTCATCCTGACTTTTGGATCAAGATTTCATCTAAATTGGGCAGATACAAGGTCAAGCTTTGAATATGCCTTGCATAAACTTTTTGTCTTATGTATATTCATGTCAATAGATCATTTCAGATTGCTGACTCTTTCGTGGTCTCAAAGCCAGAGTTTATTTCTCACGGAGTGGTTTTTCTTCATTCTGACACTCAGAAGCGGCAGAATTGCATCATCACTTCTTTCTTGCTGTTGCAATCAGCGTAGAATCTCAGTGCTACATTCAATGACTTTAACTAGTCCTTGAAGGTGTTTTTTTTTTAAACTTGATCTATGATTCAGTTTACACAACCTACAAACAAAATGTTTGACTGAGTTAATGAGTAATAGTGATTGTTGCTCAGTTTGGATCGTGGGATTTTGTCAGCTATTTATGGATGGAGAAGTGAAGATAAAGATTGAACTGTAAGTTTTGTTTAATGCCAGGTTTACTTCCACTCTTGAGGCTTTACAATGAATATAAACATGACTGTACTTGAAGTAGATGAGGTGGTTAAAAGTCGGTAACCTGCATTGACTTTTGTTTGCTTCTTGGAGCATTAAAAAGGCTTGTTAGCTTCACAGTACCCCTATAAAATTTTCCAGTCTCCCATATAACATTCCTGCTTTTCAATGAACTATAAACTTTGAGATTGAGACACCTGGCTGCCATCTTGGAAACACGTGGCTCTGTGAGAATTTAGTTGGGACTGCTGATGTTATGTGTTTTCTTATTTTTTCAAACCCATTTACACCACTGAGTGTAAAACTTCACACAAGTAGCTTCCAGAGGTGTAGCAGTGTAACATGTTTATTTCCCCAAAGTCTGCATTCACTTCAGACAAATAAAAATCATTGGCCAAATCACTACCATCCATCCGACCACTGAGGAAGAGCATTGCAGCACAGATGTTGTAAAGATAAGCATCCACTCCTCCTTACGCAGAGATGAAAAACATCTATGAAACCAGACGTCATGCCTTTCAGCCATTTCGGTCTGAGTACACCTGGTCTCTGGTCGTGACAGACAGGCAAAAACATGCTAAAAAAGGCATCAGGCCCGGAAGTGTACAGAAAACATTACAGTTTACTTGCACATGCTTGCATGGCAAGTCTGTCCCACTGTAAATGAAAGCATGTTTGTTCATATTGTGAATGAGCGATGAGGGCTTCTGGTGCCTTAGTGAATGTGTGCCAGTTGTGTCTGTCTCTGGTTGTTGAGTTTAAGGCTCAGAGAATGTGTGTTTGTGTCACTCTTCTCAGTGTGTGAATGATTTCTCTCTCTGCCTCACTCCTCTGTCTCCGCGAATGAGAGATAGATTAGTAACATCACCGGCAAGTGGGGGTGGAGAGACGGAGAGAGTGCTTTGGGAATGTAAGAGGAGGAGATTTCTGGTGGTAGTAGAGATCTGCATTATTTTTCTATTTCAGTACCGCTTCTGTCATGATGTTGATTCTCTTTCATCTTTCTCTCATTTCACTGGTTCCCACACTGTACTGCACAAAGAGCTTCCTTGCTCACCAATATTGATTCATCTGTCTCTCAGCAAAAACATGGAGCAAGTTCATGAAATCGTGGGTTCTTGTTTTTGAATTATTTATTTGTACGGCATTGATACATTTTATTAACGGTGCATTTGGTTTCCACTGTTACATTTTTCTTTCCCATCATCCATTGCGTTGAGAAGATGAGTTTTTGAGAGCAAGGGTTGCCTTGGTAACAATTTCTGCCATCTGTGTATGTTGTAAAAATGTGTGTGTAGAATAAGATGGAAGTGTCTGTGGTCTGAATGCTTCAGCTTGTTCATCGTTGCATCATTTATTTAACAGTCGGCAGAAAAAAATGGAAGGTCACTGGGTTACGATACGCTCCTGGAAGAGAGTACAAGAATCCTCTTTCAAGTCAGTTGATGTGTGTTACTGCAGGAACACTTGTACAACAAAATGTGCAATACTTATGTCTGCCTTCAGCTGAAAAAAACAGCCAGAGAGGATTGCTAGTCATTGAATGAAATCATTCTCTAATTTCCTGTGTCTCTTGGTGACCAGTTTTAGTCAAAGCTAAATATTTTGCTTTTTCTTTCTCTCTAAAGATACCAAACATAATCTTGTTAGTCTCTCAGACTGAGTAGATATCATGAGTCGTTCAGCCAGAAAAATAATACCAGTGGTTAATCTCTCAGTATGTGGTACTCTAAATGTTTAGAAAAGAAAAGGGGAGACAAATCATTTAAAGACAAGGGGAAAAAAAGGTAAAAAATGACTTTTATTTAGATGTTTTGAGTGCATATTAGAGTTTATTGAATTTTAATGCTATATCATTGCTTTCAATGTCTGGGCTGGTATGTTGTGGGAAATTAGACTGTTAATGTTTTCTCTAAATTAAGAAAAAAGCAAAACCAACAAACAAAAAAGCATAATATTTTATATGTCTTCTGATGCACATACACACAGATGCATTGTGCAAAAACAAAAAAGAAACAGTGGGAGAAAGACTTGATGAAGCAAAGAAATGTTAAATTATTAAACATATTTGCCTGGGACTCCATCAGACTGTCAGTGTTCAGGGAATTTTCACTTACATCATAAGGAAGTGAAGAAGTTGATAACAAATGTATTCTGAACAGGATTAAATAGCAGAATATCTCAACAGAGGATTGTCAAAAGTTGTCAAAATGAAGGATTTATTGTCTATAGACAAGGACGAAAGGGCCAGAGGGTTTCTACTGACGAGGGAGCACAACAGTGGTGGCCAGACATATTTTCATGCTCTGTGGACCTTCTGAGTGCAGCACAGGGAGTGGGACAGGATAATGATAAATGTCTCCTGTGTATAAGGAGAATAGACTCACAGAGCAGAGTGTAAATGTTCATCCTAAAATAGTCTCTTTTTACAGGCTGTGGTACGTCATGTGGCTTGGGCCCAGAGTGTTTTACAGAGTAGTTTTGTGTAACCCAGTTTTTAACACTGACTCACCATTTTTCCATCTTTATCCTCTGCTTGTCTGTCTCTCTTAAACAGAAAGTCTCAGCAACCTCTGGCAACGATGTAGACGTGATGGTGATGCAGAGCCTTGCAGGGAGGAGGAGGAGCAGCTGACTGTCTCCCCCAATTCACCACATCCTGCACTCTATGTCTGTCCTGATAGGGCAGCTAGAGTGCTATGTCATCAACCACACCCCCATCGGCTCAACCCCATAAGAAGGGAAGGAAGCCGGAGAAATCTGAGGTGATGGCTGATACGGCACAGGCCACTAACGAGGAACTCCGGGCCAAACTCATGGATGTTCAGATCGAGCTGCAGCAAGAACGTGGGAAGGTGAGCGGGAAGAAGAAGGTGAAGAAGAGGGCGAGGGGCTTGTGCCAGAGATGATTGCACCTGATTAGAGACGTGACCCATTAAATACAAAATATTGTCACAACAGAGTACAACTTTTGTAGAAGTTTTACATTTTCATTCTTGCAGACCACATGACCAATCAGCATTTTATTTATTTGTTTTCTGTTAGGTGTAACAGAATTTCAGAATTTTCACGTTAGATTATATTTCAGACTTGTCTTAAATGGATTTAGTTAATTTCTTTCTCATCAGTTTGTCACAATTTCTCACAATGAGAAGGCGTTGGGTTTTTGAAGTTCTTGTTAATCTATTCACCTTAAAAACAGGAAAATTAAATACCTCATTTACATAAAGAAGTAGGTGGATCCTTCTCGTATCAGTTATTCTTGTGATAGTTTGAGAACTTCACTGGAGTCTGTTTGTTCTTAATTAAATTATTTTAACATAATTAGTTCAGCACACACTAGATTATGAGAGTTGTTCACAGTTGATGGTTTATGCTTGATTGAAAATGAAGTTATGAGGTTGAGAGAACGGTACATGCACCTGGGAGTCAGGATCATGTCAGGCGGGACGAGCTTCGGTGCAGCATTTCCCTACTCTTGTCTTCATGCTAGAGTGGCTTGACAGAAACCATTCCACATGAAAAAGCACAACAACTGGCTGTGTGTTTGTCAAAAGATGCATCGCTGCAAATAAATATAAAATTGTCTCTAATCAAGGACTTTTTCTTGGAGCTTTTAGTTTAGTTTACATATTGACAAAACAATGGCATAAAGCATAAATCAAGTATTGATGCCCAGGTTAGGATGTTTTAATAGTCACATCCACCCAACCTGCAAAATATATGATAAGAAATTGGTTTAAATTTATCTGTAGGATGCCCTAGGCATAGTTATAATAGCTCTAAAATCAACGCCAACTGACATCCAATATCTAAAATAATTGAAAGTCATGAAGCAGCAAAGCCAAAATGTGGACCTAAAATCAGTAAAGCATCTGAAAGACCTGAAAATGTCTGCGTACTAGTGCTCTGCATCCAACCGGATCTAGCAAGAGTGTTTCTGCCAAGAAGAAATTTCCAAAAGAAAGCTGTGCCAAGCTAGGAGTTTACTGTGGAAGAAAAATGAAGCCGGGTGATTGTAATCATATGCCTTTACTGACACAAATTTTCTCTATTCTTATTCATCATTTGCAGTGACAGCACTGAAATTCAGTGCTTCATGGTGTAAACCGCATTTAAAAAGTGATGCATATTGCAAATCAATGAGAAGCAGCTAATTTCATCAGATGGAATTAATTTTTTTTTGTCTTTTTGGAAGATGATTTAAACACATCTGTGGAACATGTACCAAGTCTGCTGCTTTCTTTGGGAAATAAACTGCCAAGACTTAAACTACAAACATTCAAAGAATAATTATTGCACAGCACACAATCCTGTCAAATGGATGGATGTACTTTTGATCACTGATGTACTAATACTTACTCAAGAGTAATGTTACATTCTTTTCACAGGTCTGTAAGCTCCGTGAGCGTCTCCAGGAGCAGCGGCAGGCTCGAGAGCTCGAGCAACACAAACATGCCGTAGCACTGACCGACCTGCGTGCCAAGCTCCACGAAGAAAAGCTGCGTGAGATAGCGGCTGCCCGTGAGGCCCTGGCGCGGCAGCATGAAGCCGAGTTGGCCAGGGCCATCAAGATCAAGGACGCTGAGGTGCAGAGGCTCCAGGGTCTCGTAAACGCACTAAGAGATGGCGCAGCTGACAAACTTAAAAATGCTCTACTTGGAGAAGCTCGAGAGGAGGCTAGGAAAGCTTTTGATGGAGAAAGACTGAAGTTACAGCAGGAGGTACATTACATCTTCCATACAGGCGACAGAATGCCTATTTTACATTTCTTTTTCATGTACTGTGGCAGCTGTTAAATGTCATTTGTAATTGGTACCTTGTAAGATCAGTGGATTGTGAAAACGTTGAGGACCAGATGTTTTCTGATAGAGCTGTGGGCTGCTATTATAAAGACGCTAGTGGAAAAAAACATGTGAGTGTGCATGAGTGTGTCTAGGTTTCATATGGGACTGTATACAACTTTGTAAATTTGCTGCTCAAAAACAGGAAATGGGGTGGAAAAGCCTGTTGCCAAGCTATTGTTTCAGTGTAACCTTCCTAGACAAACAGAGCATTTACTGTTACAGCAGATGATTGAGATGACCTGTTAATAAAGTGATGAATCTCCGACTCTTTCCTCTTTTTCTGTCAATGAAGATTTTCATGTTTGTGTGGGGTTGTTGTTTTAGATCCAAGAGCAAAAAGTGGGCAGGAAGCAGGCTGAGGAGGCGCTGGCAACTGCACTCCAAGCTGATAAAGCCAAAGCAGCCGACCTCCGAACGGCCTACCAACAGCACCAGGATGAGGTCCATCGTATTAAACGGGATTGTGAGAAAGACATCCGCCGTTTGGTAAGACCACAAGAAACTGGGAAGAGAACATTATGAATACTACAAACATTACATGTGTCAAGTATTTAGATTAACACTAATAAACAGAAACAGTTTTAAGAATGTTTACAGCATATTTAGTTATGATATTTATGAGTTATACTGACTTTACACTAAAAGAGTGGGAGGGGGTTGAGCTTATACTGACTTTTTAATGTGGTGAGAAGCATGACACACTGGAGATACTATCAGTCTGTCACAAAGCTGGAAAATGGAGCCAGACAACCATTTATGCTTACACAACTCTGCCCTGTTTAAAGTAACCAGTTAAGTAAAGGTTCATGTCTTTGTGTCAAGGAAGAACCCAAACATACTTGGACCATGCTAACTCCACCCTTAAACGCCCAAACAGCTCATCACAATTTATTTAAACTGTATTTACTTTGGTGTGCCTGTTGGAAACTTGATATCAATATACATACAATAATAATTCTCAATGTTGTGACATATTTCTGGTTAAAGAAGCTATAATAGCACGTTAACTAACTACTTATTAACTATATAACCAACTATAACTCACCTATCTTGCCTGGCAGATCCTGAAAACAACTGTCATCACATTTATTTTCTTTCTCAAAATATGGACATTTATGAAGAAATTAAAAGACTAATTTTATTACACTATGCATTAACCAACACATAATGACTCATGTGGGAGGTTAGCTTGTCAAACCCAGCAGCTGTTTTTTTTTTTTTTATAGCCCATGTCTGTCCCAACCAGATTTGAATATCAGTCCCTGCACAACGACATCTGTTTTCCTACTGCTGAAATTCTGTTGCATTTATCTCACTCTTGTTGTATGGAGGTTAAAGGTTAATTGCTGTGGTGTCTGTTTATCTTCACTGTGACATTCTTATCTGCAAAGAATGAAAGCCCTTCTACCTGTTTCAGTTAATTATTAAACATTTTTATACATAATAACAGGCGCTATTGTTATTAAAGGAATGTTTGACTGAGGAAACCTGAAGAATAGAGCATAGTTAACAAATGAAGAGCAGATAATGCAGGAAATACCGGTGTTACAGAACAAAAAACGGATGGAAGTAAAAGTGGTAACAATGTCAGGGGGACTTTTGTGTATTCAGAGCAATAATACAGCGTCTAAAACTAATCACAACTGAGGCAAAATGTTTTAAACCTTAACTTCAGGTAATTCCTTGTTCTGCCTTTGGCCATAACAACAAACCTTTTAGACTTGGGGTGTAAGATCAACAGTGTGAAAAGTAAAGTTGACAGAGAAGTACAGCTTTCCTCATATACACTCATACACACTGTTTAAAATCAGTAGAACAACCATTCTGAATTAAAAAATACCTGGAATTAGTGATGTATTTTTTTGCAATTTGATTTCAGAAATATCTCCCCAGCATTTCATCACTCATAGTGAAGATTAGTGTATTCTATCATTTATAATGACCATTTTTTTGTAGTACTTTACTGACTTTGAATGGGAAAACTGCCGGTTCATTTCACTCAGCTTACCCTTTTCCTGCCCGCTCCTCTCACAGATGGATGAGTTGAAGGCAAAGGACCGGGTGGTGTGTGCTCTCGAGAGGGAGCTTGGGGTGCAGGCTGGCTATGCCCAGAAGCTTCAGTTACAGAAGGAAGCGCTGGATGAGCAGCTGGGTCAGGTACGAGAGGCCGAGAGACACAACCACGGCAGCCCGAAGAGAGAGGTGGTGCTTGGGCTGGGAGAAAACCCGGACCTGGTCAACAACCAGGTACAACCACGCGCTAGGCTGAACTAAACATGCTGCTTGCACATAATGTTTATATTTAAATATTTATTTCAAAAGCAAGTGTATATTGTTGATTTTAGGATTCATTTTTAAACACTTGATTTGTTTTATCGGTTTATACAGAGAATGTAAACAGCAAGACTGTATTCATTTGCAGTTTTTGAAAGATGTCCACGCTTATATAATACATGTGAATTAAGAAATATCTCTTGGTGGGACTGATACAGTGGGATGCTCCAATTCTGAGACTCCTGAAACTTTTAAATACATAGTACTTTTAAACACATTGTACTTCACTACATGTACTTGTTTTTATTCTATTTTCAGCTCTTTAAGGATGCATCCCAAAGGATTAATATGAATATTTTTTATAGATTAAGGGACATCATAATCTGAACACTCTTCATTATTAAAACATATGATTACATTTGTGCTCATAAACATTCACGCTTGGAACTGCAAACTCATCTTTCATCTCATTTCTTCCCGCCCATGTCATTACCTACCTGCCTGCATGAACTCCCTTTCTCAGTTTTTGTCTTCCTCTTCCTTGCCCCCTCCCCCTGCTCAACAGGAGGCGGAGGAGCGTGACATGAGGAGGTTCCAGCTGAAGATCGCTGAGCTCCATTCAGTCATTAGGAAATTGGAGGACAGAAATGCACTGCTGGCAGATGAAAGGACTGAACTAGTGAGGAACACTCATGCAGTTGTGCATATATGAAATCGTCAACAGCTTCCAGTGTTCATATATTGTACCAATGTTAACTCTAAAGCACGTATCTTTGTGAAATGTGTATTTAAACATTAAGCCATGGTCTTGCTTCTCCTGCACAAACTGGAGATTGTGGGTCACCAAAGGTCAAGACATAAGATTACAGTCTTTCCCCTCCCCATTTCCTTCCTCTGTTCAGCTGAAACGGGTGCGCGAGGCAGAGAGCCAGATGAAGCCTATGTTTGAGAAAAATAAACGTCTGTCTAAGAAAAATGATGACCTCCTACAAACATTACAGCGCATGGAGGAAAAACTGAAGAACCTAAGCCGTGAGAATGCTGAGATGGTGAGATGAACCCAGCTCACTCTCTGTCATGTCTCATTTGTCTTGTGTTATTAACTGAATCTAAAATCAAAGTTTAAATACTTCCAGACCATAACAAACATTTTATTCCTATTTGGCATTTAAAAAAGGGTTTTGTTGTTGTCTTGTTTGAGTCTCACCCAGGCTTTTGTCATATAGAAAACAGGACCTCTACTGGCCATTTGAGGAAAAGCATTAAATAAATTTTTGCTTCTGTTTCCTTTGCTTAGAAGGAAAAGATTTCCTCCTCTCGGCCACCTTCACAGCAGCAGTCCTCTCAGCCCCAGCTGAAGCGGCCCAGCTCCCTGACTGACCTTAGCCATGCCCACGAGGAACAGGAGCTGGAGTTTCTTAAAATGCAGGTTGCTGAGCAACGTGGCATCATTGACGAGCTCATGCAGGTCAGGTTATTCACTCATTGTAAAAGCACTTATTTTCAGAATTAGGAGTGCTTGCCTGTGGAGAAATGTGTTGTTGGGTTTTTTATTCTGCAATTCAGAAAAGAGTTTGTTATTTCTGTCTTTCCCCTCACACAATATTTTTGAAGCATCTGTTGACAAACTAACCCATCACAAATGACTTGTTCCTAGTATAGAACTGTATTGATTCTTTCTAATCTAAAATTTTTAGACATGTGAGAAAACAGACAAAGCATTGTCACATGAACTTTGACACACTGATGTCTGATATTTTTTCTATAGATCTGTGTGAATTCTGTGCTCACTGAAATGTGAACTTCTCAGATGTGGTGTTGCTCTGGGGAAACTGACTGTATTCTTGTCTGTAGGAACGTGATCGTTTGGTGCTGAGCAAGAAAACTAAAAGGAAACCCACCAGGATGCCAAAAGTGAGTATGTATGAATGTTTTAACATACCAGCTAATCCAGTAGTTGGTAACTAAGCAACCACCATATCTGTGGTTGACAGGGACTGTAGTATTGCATCCAGTTAGTAGTCTGTGTGGATTTGTCCCCTGAGCCCAATTAAATACAATGACAGCACCATGAGGATCCTCCCATTTCTCCGTGAACTACTTGCTAAGCTTGTTGAACACATATTTTTCTTCATCATTGCCTTATTGTCTGCATTTTTTAAAATCTGTGCTACTTTTGATCTGAATAATTACAGTAAATGGGTAAAGATATCTATTTGGATAAACTGATGGTGTCTGAAAAAAAATAATTACTGTGTGTATGCCTGAATGGACATGTTTGGGCTTATATGTCATGGGACACTTTAGAGCCTGTGATGTTGCTAGGAGGAGGAGTTTGTAGTTTCATGACATATTTCCTCCCAGCGCTGCTCTTGGATTCAGTTTTAGCTTGGACAGCAGGAACAGTTTGGCATAGTGACTTTGATTTTTGGACCTGGACTTGGAAATTTCTCTCTCTTTTTGGGAATATAAAGCACAGGATTTGTGAGGAGGGAGATAAAACTCATCGGATGGTCTTTTTCTCTTTTTTTCATAAGAGTAGTTTAATTCTTACCAGAAGCTTTATCGTCTGCTTTTTCATTTTGTGTGGGAGTGCAAGAGAAGCAGCCGTACTTTACGGAGAGAGCTGAAAGCGTGAAGCAAACTCTGCAGATTTACTGCCGTAGACCATTATTTACGGGTTTAGTGGATATTTCCTTTAAGTTAAATTTCTGTGTTTTTTGTTTTAAAACATGACGGAGTACATCCTCCTCATCCTCTATTTCTCCTCCTTCATTTGCCTGTGTGCTCTAGTCTGCTTATATTTCTCTGGTTGCCAGGAGATGACATATAAACACGATGGTAAGGACTCTGTGGGGTTCGAAAAAGATAAAGACAAGAAAGGAGTAAACAAACATTCAGTGGCTGGATATGATTTGCATAAAATTAGATAAATGACGAAATGAAACTGCCTGGTTTTGAAAGTTTTGTGAAAACTTTGATAAACCATTACTGTATTATACAACAGTCCTCCAGATTTAAAGGATACATGTTTTTATCTGTATGAGTATTTATTTCTGTTTTAATCCTCTCTACAGAGCCATGTTGTGGAGACATATTTTGGATTTGATGAGGAGTCGATAGACTCTGAGACCTCTTCGCTGACCTCCTTTAACACTGATTTGACTGACCGCACACCTGCCACCCCCGAGGAGGATCTGGAAGAAGTAGGAAAGTCCTTTATCTACATTACAAGAAACATTTATGTTCTTCACATACCACATCAGAAAAACATGCAAAATAAATGGCAAATTAAATTATAAAAATTACACAAAAAGCTAATATTATAAAGAAATGGTATTATGATTAAATATAAGTGAAGTGTCTTAGTGTAACTCTGTCTCTCTTGGATCACAGAGTGTTTCCCGTGAGGAGTCAGAGCTTCGTTTCCGTCAGCTTACCAGAGAGTATCAGGCTCTGCAGCGGGCCTACGCTCTGTTGCAGGAGCAGACTGGGGGGTCTCTGGATGCTGAGAGGGAGGCCAGGGTTTGTATAGAGCTCTTTTCCCCAAACCACATACTTTGGTGCTATTCAAATATACATATATATATGTAAAGTATATGACATTTCCTCCCACAGACACGTGAGCAACTGCAGATGGAGCTGAATAGCTCCCAGGCCAAGATTGCTGACCTGGAGAAAGCTCTGGCTGAGAGGGGGCAGGTAATAAAGACAGGGGATGGGGAAAGGAGCTCACAGGTCCTGCTCTTGTTGGCCCTCCTGCATGTCTGTCTGGCTGCTCTGCTTCTGGGATGGCGCTATGCTGACCAGGTCTATCGCAGAATACTGTGATGTCACTTCAAGCATGTGTGAACACAGATCTGTGGCTGTATGCTCTTCTTCACCTTCTGTCCTGAAGTGGTTGGTGGTTCATATCAGGCTTATCTTTTTTTCTTTTGCTGTTTAGCACAAGAAGAAGGCTTTAACCATGTTGATTTCTGTAGGATCTGAATAGATTAAGATTAAAGGTTATGATTTATCCTATGAGACATTTAATGTCATTTTAAATTGATTTTGACAAGAGAGAAAAGCCTTCACTGTTCTGTGTAAACCAAGTACAGGAAGACAGAGTGAGCACCTAAATTATTTCAGATTTATAAAAATGAATAACCCTGGGAAAAAATGAAAAAAATCCACTGACTTCATATCAGTCCCCCGACTTTAATTTGTTGGAAAATGTTTGTTTCTTTGCATGTTGCATGTTCCACCAT
>JAOWBL010000002.1:7438680-7474561 GCA_028564865.1 Zenarchopterus dispar
TGTACACACACACACACACACACACACACACACACACACACACACACACACACACACACACACACACACACACATATTTGCTACAAGGTCCTTTGGAGATTTGGAGAAGTGAGATGCTTTCATGACAGAAAGCCAAAAACAACTTGTCTTTGTTTCCATTTAAGACCCAAGGGATTGTGTTTTTGAAACCTCCAGTTCTTTGAGCATATTGCCCCTTCTGGATCTACTGCTTCTCTTTGCTACTTTTTAAAGAAAAAAGCATTCTTGAATGGGGAAAAAAGGAAGAAACTAGCTGTCTTTTCTCCTCTAAACTAAATAATCAGAGGTGAGAAGTTAAATTTATATTGGTTTATTAAAACTCTGGAGAGTGAAAGCAATAAAATAAAAGAGCAATTTCTGTTTCTCAAGTAGGACTGTATCCAAAGTGTCATGATTATTTTTGGAAGACTGGAGGAAAACTCTATGGAGAGCAGAAAATTGGTGGTCTAAGAGTACCTGACATGACTGAAGTACAGCTTTTAAATCAGTTTAAGAGTCACTTAACAACACTTAATCACTTATGGAGATACTATTAAGAGAAGGACAAGACACTTGAATGAATATCTTTGTTCTCCTAAAGAGCTATTATTTATACTGTTGCTATTTTGAGGAAATGCAAATAATGATGCTTTCTTCCAACGGACAAATTCAGAAATAATAAAAGGTGAACTTTATGTGTTGTCTAAACAGTTGCAGTTGTTTGCACTTAACAGATCTTGCATGCAATTAAGTCATACATGTACCAGGTATACCAGCTGTGAGCTGCAGTGATACATCTGTCTCAGGCTCAGCAACATGCATGTCTCAATGAATGAGAATCTAGAGGGCTGTTTTTAAAGACCATACTGTATTCTGGTAGGGGAAATATACTATAGATTATTAGAGGCTGAGAGTGAAAATTTGGAATCAAATCATGTTCATGTTATTTCTTCCATTGTACTGTGCTGTATAATGGAAATGACCAGAAAAAACTGACTGTTCACAACTTAACCTCCTACTTTATCACCCTTTCATCCTTTCATTGCAAAGGTCACAACATTAATGTCCTCTGTCAAAACAAACAAACAAAAAAGCAATTAAACCAGAGATGTTTTTTTAAGCATCTAAGGGTGTTATGTGTGTATCCAAAATGTCATTATTCATTCAAGCACACATTACAAACACAACAGAGTGCAACAGAGGAGCAAGAGCTGCATCAATGCTAAGGTGTGCAAGTGTATGGAAATAGAACCAGTGCTGTCATAGTGATCCCAAGAGGTGACATGATAAGACAGATACAAGACATCAACACTCGATGCAAACATAAGCTTTACAGTGTTACAACAGAAGAAGCCCAGCATAGCAATACTCTTTGTGTTAGCTAAGGACATCACATCAAAGTAGCTGTCTATCACATTACACTCCTAAATCAGTTTAAGTAGACAGAGGAATCTCTGACCTAATTCGTCTACACAGGACAAAGAAGCATCAGCCTGTTGGTTTCTTATTCATTTGGATGTCTGAATTCTCTTATTTGGCAAATCAAGACACCTTAAAGTTTAAATAATAGCTAAAGCCATGAATATGTATCATTGTGTGATCGGTCCCATCTCTTAAGAAAATACTTACTGTTAGATAGTGGATAATTATTATATTTAAGAGAAATAGCAGATGCCCATTTCAGATTTTAAAAAAAGCCTTGTTTATGTAAAACATAATAACAAACAATAGATTTGTGGCAGTCACACTTCATCATACAAACTACAAGCGGTATAAATAATGGCACTCAGGCTAATGAAACAGCCGACCAATAGGAAATAATGCACATTTAGTGTGACATAATCGAATGTGCACATGTACATGATGGTATATTGGAAAGACTTCACTCAAAGGAAAACCAAGAAAAGTGAGCTTTAGCTCTCTTTCATTTTTATATTAACTGTGTTTCAGTTGATATCATACTTAATTCAGTGGGGGTACTAAATGAGTTTAAATTAAACTCATCCAAAAGCACTTTTCTCTTGATATTAATATTGGAAGTACACACTGCAGAACCTTTTTAGGATATGCTCGTTTCAGGGGGCTGCAGCTAGTTGCAGTTGTCCTTAGTAAACATGTAGCTGTTACATATTACACAAATCACAGTAGACACTTCTCTGCATTATAGTTTATCATCACAATTTCCCAGTGACTCTACTAAAATAATGATAGTGTTTTTTTTTGTTGTTTTTTTTCTGTTCTTGTTAAGAATTCACAAACACACATACACACACAGACACCATGCAGAGCATTATTTCTATTGTCAGGACTGGAGAATACCCAAACTACATAAACAGATGGAACTGTATTTTTGCAGCACACACTGAGCTGTTTGCTTAGCTCCTTTTCCTCACTCATTGGACACTGGTGGTGTGTGATACTTTGAAATATAGCCAATGATACCTGGTGCCACCTTCTTTTTTTTTTTTTTACCCCTTGAGACATAAACAATGTCATGACAGTGTTATTCATTTTCATAAATCCATTTAAACACACATTAAAATCGACCACACGGGAAATTGTATTCAGCATTTTTGGGATATAAAAAGCAAGTACATGTGCAAGTATACTTACATACACACTTAAGTGTGTGTCAATGCGGGGGCGGAGTGGCAAAGATGTATCTGAAACTGCATAAACCAAATATTGTCAGTGAGAGAGAAAAGGGTCACAGGGTGGCAGCTTTCTGGAAGATTTCCCTCTATCTTGTCTGACAGTTCTCAGATTCAATAGGAACAGCATCTGTCTGTTAGAGCCAGATACTGTGCAACCCTATGTTTCCGTCTGTCTTTCTTGAAATCCATCCCAACTACTAGCCTGTTTCCAAGTGCTATATCTTCAACAGGTCAAGGATGTACTCCGAATCCCACCAGGAGTTCATGTTGTTCTTACTGAAGAACTGCTGTGCTCCAGGTAACTCAAATAGCAAACAGCATAAAAAGATTGTTTTTTTAATATTTCTTAGTATTTATTAGTATTTAGTACTCTTTTTATTTAGATTTATTATTTCTTAAGCTAAACTACTAGAGATGCACCAATTGCAATTTTCTTGGCCAATTCCAATTTTTCAGCGAGTGTGACCTGATAATCCCGATTTTGCTGGTTTCGTTTTTTTTTTGGAAAACTCTAATAATCCAATTATTTTATGCTCAAAGCTCCATAATTTATTCATTTTTTTCATCATGGCTTTTATTATTTTGCATTTGACATACAATTTTTGTAATTGTTATTGTAAAATTCATATAGAATAAGTAGTTATATAGTTATTTGTTCCTATGCACAACCTTTTTGCCTGTTATGGAAAGAGAAGTTATAAAGTCAAAGTTTATAAACTAACTTGCGACCAATAACTCTGGCTACAGTTTACTGTAACTTCTCTTCTCTTCAGAACCTTCTCTGAAGCAGCTGAGTAGTTTTAGTGATATATAGTCCCAAACATCTGAAGTAGGTCAAAGCATTAAAGTAAATTTTTTCCTAAGACAAGTTTTTTCATAACTTCCGTGTTGTTAATCCACTTCAAATGTTGACTATTTTATAGTATCAATGTGTACCACATCAGGCAGACTTATGAAATGTTTTTGCTTTATATACATTCAACTCTATTGAATTCCATATCAGAATGTGTAGGGTTTTTTTTAAAATCAGAAATAAACATAGTTAAATGCTGATTTTTTTAAAAAAGGGAGGGTTTTGGTTTTCAGATTTCTTCACTTGATGTCTCATCTAATTTCTCATCTAACACCACTTCAGATTAATTAATATAAGTAATAAACTTATTTATATTATGAGCTGGAGCCTTTTCATTGGTAGTCTGCTTAGCCAATGGTGAGACATCAGCACTTCCTCACCAGTCATCGTCATGCTATGAAGCTTAGATAAGCAATCAGCAGTTTGTATTCACCAGACACATGGCTACACCTAAATGCAGCGGTCATCCGTGATTTCACCATCAAAGTGATGTGAAATGGAATACTCTTGTTATGTGCTGAAAGTATTCTGCTCCTGCTGCTGTTTGTCTCCCCTCCCCTTCTGTGTTCCTGGTGATCCCTCCTACCTGGGCGTGGCCACTGCAACCCTCACACCTGATGGCCCCCATCAAGTGAAATTACAGCTACATATACACTAGTCGCACAATACCAGCATCTTCTTCATACTTAGATTTTAATCATTAAAAACTAAAATGGTACTTCTCTCTTTTCTGGTTTCTTTATTTATGTTGCAGTTTACATTCAAGTGAACCTCAGCAACTTATCAAATGTTCATACTGCCATTCTCATGCAAACCTCTACTGCTGGGAAAGGCATACTTCAGCTCTACTGTGTTCAAACAATTGAGTTCAGTTCAAGAAAAATTATAGATGAAGCAGTGGAAGTTCAGAGACAAAAAACAAACAAACAAAAAAACAGTCGAGAAGGTCTCAAACTGGCCAATACATATCTCTTCACTTCTTTTGTGAGTAAAGAAACAATATATGTCGCAACAGTCAATAGGGTGTAAAAAACCTGGATGTGTAATGTACTTGACTTTCTAAAGACATCTACCTACTAATGTACCCAGTAGATACAAATAGGAGGCGTTATGGGTATGTAAGGTTTTGGCACATGACAGTCCTCCATCCAAAACCATTTGTGCAGTATGCTAGTTTTTAGCAAAAGGTGATGTTTTGGTTTTGTAAATGACCAAAAACCAAACGAAATCAAATGTTTAAGCAGTTTCACAGTTAACTTTTGTAATAAAATTTCCCAGTTAAGTCCAAAAATATTTGAATAAGTGGCTAAAAACAAGTCAAATGGCCTGGTATGCTTTATTCCATCATAAGACAATTGATGCAGGAGTTGATATCAGGTAGTATGTTATCATACAGTAAAGTAGATGTTTGACTGGACCTTCAAAAATGAAGTTCAAGTAGATCTCCATGTAAGTGAAGGTGGTTATCATTAGGATGGAAAAAAAAAACATGCATCTGTAGGAGAGATAATACAAATTAAAAGTTAAAAAAAGGGTTGATGATCAGAGAATCTCTTTTCCAGAAGTCAAAAGGAAAAGATAGGTGCATCACTGTAAAAATGATAAGAATTGACAAAAAGCTGCAAACCACTGGTAGCATTCAAGAATAGGAAATCTAATTTAGACTGCGCCAAGAAAAGAAAAGAAATATTTAAAAACCCTCTCATGTCTTGGGATTTGATTTTTTTTTTTTTTTTGAGAAATGAAACCGAAATAAACTTGGATCAGAATGCTTGGAAGATAATGGTATGGTGAAGGAAACAACTCTTCATAAACAACACATCATGTGTCAAACATGGTGGCAAAATGGTTTGTTTGTTATATGACTCCTGACAGCATAATTAATTCTGAGGTGTGTAGAGTGTTAATGTTCTTTTAACATTCAGCCAACTGCTACCAAACTGTTAAAACAGTGTTTTATAGTACATACACTAAACATGACTGTAACCATAGTGACATAAGGGCTCAAGGCGAAGACATGGAATGTTATTAAGTGGTTGTCTTAACCCACTAAGACATGCTTTTCAGCCAGTGAAGAAAAAACTGAAGGCAGCAAGGCTGACAAACAAGCAGAAGGACTGGCAAGGCATCGCTAGGGAGGAAACTCTAAATTTGGTAATGCCCATGGGCTCCAAACTTCAGTCAATCACTGACTATCACGAATTTTCATTCAAGCTATAAGAATTAGGGTTATGTTTTAAATTATGTAACTTTATCAAAGTACGTTTTAGCCCCTGAAAATGGAGGTGATTTGCTGAAAATTGATGTCATTTTTAAATCATAATACTGTAGTTTTGTGAAACCTCTTAAAAAGCTGAAACTGCATTTTGACCACATCTATAACATTTCATCTCAAACTGACTGGCGTATAGAGATTAAAAAAAAAAAAAAATCATGAAAATTCTGTCAATGGTCATATAACTCTAGAACTTATTATAGGATAAAATGCATTTAATTGTAGCCTCTAGGATATGAGAGGCTTGTATCTTCCATAGTATTAAAATCACAAGAAAGAAAAAAAAAGTCCATCAGTAAACAAATCAAATGTAGACCCTTCCAGAATAAGCAAAACTATTCATGTCAAAATAAATCCATGAGTGTGAAAAGCCAAAGGCCTAAAGTGGGACACTCAAAGTATTTTTGTGAATGGAGAGTTTCATATAGAATATCTGAAGGTGTTACTTAAACTCTATATACCATCAAACTGCATGGGCAACTACATATATTTCCTTGATTCTACATTAAAAAAAAACAACAACTATGATTTACGTTACAATAGGATAGAAACACCTTTGGAACTCAGTTAGTACTTGTCCACAACAAAAGACTTGGAAGTATCTTCAAACTGATCCCACAGGTGCACAGTCCACTTAATGCAAATACATAGTTTATCTAATTTGACCAGCTTTTACTATAGTGTCTCACTTCAAGTGCAATGTGATGTGCTTGAACCCCATTTCCTATCTAATATACATTTCAGGTCCATTTAACAAATTTCTTCTCAAATCCTTTTAGCCAAGACAGCTATATCGCTGTGACTCACTTTGGCTAAGGCAGTGACTGATCTTTGCTCTCCACCTTGCTGTCTACAGATAAGACAGGATTTGATTAGTGCCACACATAAAATCTGTTTTTCACATGGAAAACCTGACAGAGTAAGTTGAGTTCAAGGACATCTCAGATGGATTAGTTTTCTATTGAGAAAGGGGAGCATTTGTGCTGTCCATTACTGCACATTGTTGTTACTTGAAGGACGCAGCTAAGCTCAGAAAACTCAACTGTAGTTTATTAGCTTTGGAGACTGACGTGCACTGGCATGCAGTTCTTGAGACAAGCCCCTTTGTTTGCTTTGTGACAGCATTTCACAAGTTCTAAATGCTTATTTGGCATTGATTCACACAGTACATGGCCAGTAATATACAACAAATCTGTACTAAAACTTAAACTTAATATGACTTTGGTGAACTGGAAGAAATACACTGGAAAATAATAAAAATTATGGAAATTAAATAAAAGTCTACACATCTACACTAAAGGCCTTTGTTTTATTTTATTTACTTGCAACAGCACAGTAAGTTCTTGGGGTTGTTTGAAGTTAAATTATATGGCATTAATTCTCTCATATTTGAAGGAAAAGGATGACTGCATAAAACAAATGAAGTTAATACATAAAAAAGCCTACTTAAAAATCTTAAATTTATGGACAACACAGCAGTGCTGGGATGCATCAGGAATGATGACAAGTGATCTTTCATTCAGCATCAATCAATCAATCAATCAATCAATCAATCAATCAATCAATCAATCAATCAATCAATCAATCAATCAATCAATCAATAATACAGGAATAATATTAGTTTAATTCCTGGGAAATTAAGTATGTAGAAAAAAATCTGAATAACAGTAAATACCAACTAGATTGCACCTTTGTCTTCACATATCAGTATTGTATGAGATTTTTGCCTGTTTCTCAATAATTATCATAAAGGCATAATGTAATGTTATATTTTTTTACAACATATGCTACTGCTCTGAAATAACCTGTTTTTAAGAAGTATCAAGTTATTGCTGTGGTGTTTACTAGAAGTAAGTCACATCAAGACAGGACAATCTGGTCAGCGGTGGTTTTCACTGCAGTCACAGAGAGTAACTCCGCTGGTGTCCTTAGAGATTTCCAATAGAAAACAATAACAACAACAAAAAGAACAAGCACAACATCTGTAACTCTGGATACACAGATCTCATGTGTAGTGTTCACATGCATATGAAATGTTTTGTCTTGCTGTTGCAGTTGCATTTCACCTTGAGTTGGAGTTGGAACCTCTGCCCTAATGTGATGCTGACAAAGTCTGGTCTGCCGCTTTGATGGAGCACATGACCTTCAGTAGTAGGATGAGGGAGGCGGTGTTAGGGGAAGTACGAAGAGAAACTGCTGAGCAACTTAATACCCTAAGCATCACATTGAGTTATACAAACTTGTCGGTGTTTCCACATTTAATAAAATCATTTGATTCAAGGAGCTCTTGCTGGATAATGACACACATTATTGTCCTATGTCTGTTTTGTTTTGTGATAATATTGCATTAACATGTACAATAACACTGTGCCCATTTATTTTAGAGCATCAGGGGTGTCAAAACAGGCAGTAAAATTCAAAAACACTTCTATAATGTATCAATTGAAAACTCTGTGTACTGAATTTGAAAATGGTTAGACTGAACACTGAGGTTTGATTTAGCAGTAAAATAAAGCTGCGCAGTTAAGTGCCAACCTTGTACCTGTGATTCATTGAGAGGACAAAACTAGAGAGGCGCTGGAGTAATGAGGCTTCACGGAGCACTAATGGTTTTGCCACACAGATAAAAATGTCTCTATCTGAAAATTGCCAATGTTTCAATGTTGCAGTTGCAGTGGACAAAGTCAACCTCAGACGCTGTGACATTCAGCTGAAAGTGATGCTTTGAAACAGCGCTGTCTCCTGTGTGATAGTTTCAGTCATGTTTTCATAACTCTTTGACTTTTTTGTGAACTAAAATTATGAATAACAAGAGCATTTTAAGACAGGGGAAATTACTGTTGGGAAATCACTCAAAAGCAGCATAGTCACAGGCATGGAGTGTTTGCAGAATAACAAAGAGTCCAGCTGCAGAGCTTTTACAAATTACCAAAATTTTAACATCAGAAGCAGGAAGATTTCTTAGCAAAACTTTCAAACTAATTATGAAACTTTCCTCCTGTGCTGCTCAATTAAACAGACATTATTCTGAAAAGGCCTTCATTAAGCAACCCATCTTCTCATTAAAACAACCCTACAAAATCTTCTTTTTTAAAATTCAGCCTTTTCTACTACTTCACTTATCATATTCAGAAATTTTATTAGGACATGTATTAAATTATGCACAGTCATAACAGTATGCATAATTATGACCCTGCACAAGGCTTGAGGGAAAATGTGAGCGGCACAGATGAGTGTCTATGAGGGGAAAGGAGAAAGTGGGAGGTTGTTTGATTTCATACTCTAATGTTCACCTATGATGTGTGTGTGCGTGTGTGTGTGTGTGTGTGTGTGTGTGTCTGTGTTGAGTTAGAGTCAGTTATCTGTCCTTTTCCCCTCCCCTGCAGCGAGGAGAGTAATGACTTGTTAATGATAGGTCTGGAGAGAGGAGGGATGTAGAGCTGCTGGTCTGACCTCTACCTGTGTCCTCTTGTCTATTTTCTTCTCCTCTTTTTTCTTTTGTTATTTTTTCTCTCCTTTCGCTTGAACTTTACGCATATGTGGTTTTCTGCAAATTTATTAAGAGCATTATTTTTCTTTTTTGACTTTGTCCCTTCAGATAAAGCAGATGATGACTTTGAGATGACCATAGTGTGCCATCGTCCGGAGGGCCTCAACCAGCTGGAAGCTCAAACCAACTTCAGTAAGAGAGAACTCCAGGTGCTCTACAGGGGCTTCAAAAATGTAAGAGATGATGTAATCACACTGAAAGTTAGAAACACAACCACTTAAACTGTGTGTGCCTGTGTGTTTGTCAGCTTATCTATATCAAACACACTTTCTGTGAAAAGCTTTTGATTATTATTCTTTATTTACTTAATCTGCTGAATTTTTTTTAACTATAAATGCAGGATGGATTTCTTAAGAAAAGCTAATAATTCACTAACAGGTACCACAATTTGAGGTGGCAATGATTATGTCTACTTTTTGTTTTATTTATTTATTTTGAAAACAAAATAAGTCTCATTTCAGCACTGCAGTGTAGCCAGGCTTTGTCACGTATCGATAACAGTGAAACTAGCTCAGAGCTACAGCAGTCATCACTGCAGAGGTGACTAAAAGACTCAAGAAAATAATGATGGAAGAGAAAACGCAAGTCACAGATCAAGAGACCTAACAGAATTAAATCACAGTGTCGTGAAAGCTGTTTAACCTCCACACCTGCAGGGGGACCCTGTGAGCTTACATTTCTTTTATGCCTCTTCAAGCCAAATGTAGGGGAAGTTTCAACCACTACTAAAGTAAGAATGCTGGAAAATAAAATGAGCCAGTTTATAATGCTGCCAAGGAGGCAGAGGGCGGTGGATTTTATGTGTTTTATCAAGACATGGCAGCAGGATCATTTCAATCCCACACTTACCCACACAACTCCCAAACTACGAGCAGAAAGAGACTTAAAAAAGAAAGGTGCTTGTTAACAGGTGACACATAGTAGTAGACCAGGTAAGTGTTGAAATACATGGATCAGAGGAGGCACAAAGCAAAATCCACCAGTTAGGTTTATCTGCAGAGCAAAGGTCAAAACCAGATAGATGGTCATTGTGGCAAACTTCATAAAGGATTAATGAACATGGGGTCCTGGAAAAACTAGAGGCCAAAAAAAAAAAAGAAATCTGCAATATTATAGACAAGGTGAAATGGGGAAAATTTAAATGAAAATCAGGAAAAAAATAGGTTGAAAACTTATGCAATAATTCATGGAAAGAGTATGACTCAAAAACTAGTCAAACAAACAAACATCGGGCAATATTTGACTAAAACACAAGAAAGACATGTAACTAATGACAACAAACCATCAGAAAAAAGGAAAGACAGAAGTAATTTGACACAGAGAAGAGAAAAAACTGAATTTTCAAAATTTAACAGGAAATAAGAGTCCATGAGTACATGATTTAATGCTGACTGTAATATTGTGAAGGAACAGAACTGTAACTTAGTCAAACACACTGAAACCACAGGTGTTGTCGCCATTATCCTTGAAACTAAAATTATGAGTAGAAAATATGAATAATTATGGAAACACAAAACTGCTATACATCACAAATAAGTTTTAATGTTTGCATGTTTTTTTTTTTTTTTTTGGTGAGTAAAAGAAAAATAATATTTCACAGAACTGCAGTGGAAACAGCATTTACAGCTCACATTACGCACTAGCTGAGTCACACTTACTTTTCTGGAGTAACTGGCTCTGTTGGGTATTTATGTAGTAGGCACAACAAAATAACTTAAGTCCCCCTTAAGTTTTTATTCCACTGGATCCACTCTGAAATGGACAATGACCTCAGAAGTCCCCAAGATGTGATGTAATTCCTGGTCTCCTTCACAATTAAATTCATAATCTGTCTTCCTCCTGTTTTTATTAAGCGCATTAGTAATTTGCCACTTTTTATGACTGTGCGATTAGACATCTCTTTTTATTTTCAGAATATGAACTTTTAAAAAAAAAAAACAACAAAAAAAAAACCCATGTTGTTTATAATTAAACCAGAACAGGTGGACCCTTTTAGACTAAAGTTTGCTACAAAAAACTGGGATCAGCAATGAAAGTTTCAATTAGTCTTTGGTTGTATTTGTTAATACTTCACATGAACTACCAACTTAAATTTCACTCTTTAACCCTGTAAAGGAAACATATAAGTTTAGACAATGCCCTTGTTTCTTGACAGTTTGCGTTTCTGAAACTTTCATTCAAACCTGAGATAGACTCATCTAGTTATCATTTTCTCATCACCCACTCTTTTTTTTTGCTTCTCTGTCTTTCCAGGAGTGTCCAAGTGGTGTTGTAAATGAAGATACATTCAAGCAAATATACTCGCAATTCTTCCCACATGGAGGTAAAGATTGTTTCTGTGTTTTCTTTGTTTCTTTATTGACCCGGTAAACTGTGTAACCTGGCCCTTTTCCTCTGACGCTGCAGATGCGAGCACCTACGCACACTTCTTGTTCAATGCCTTTGACACGGGACACACAGGATCCATAAAATTTGAGGTTTGATTTATTTTCACCCATTTCACCATCTCTGGCCACTGATATTCAGCTTTTAAAGACGCTGCACTGCCCTTTCTGTTTTCTGAGTTTGTCATCCTCTCTCCAATTCTCTTTTTCTCAGGATTTTGTGACAGCGCTGTCCATCCTGCTGAGGGGTTCTGTCACCGAGAAGCTCCAGTGGACCTTTAACCTCTACGACATCAACAGAGACGGATACATCAACAAAGAGGTTTTATTTATTTTTTTCCCCACCTGTTGGGGTTTTACTTCTTGGATCTAATCCATCTCTGTGTGTATGTTCTGTTTCCCAGGAGATGACGGACATTGTCAGAGCAATATATGACATGATGGGGAAATATACTTATCCTGTCTTGAAAACTGATGCTCCCAAACAGCATGTGGAAGCCTTTTTTCAGGTACCAACATGTGATTCCTTTATTTACTGACAACACCCCAAACTCCCCCCTAAAAAATGCCAGTGACTGTCCAAACAAGGATGTACCAGTTAAACACAAAAATGTTTTGAATGCACCTGTGTATTTTAAAGTTGCAGAACACAAGCCCATACTTAACATTTGACTACATTTGTGCATCTGTTCACAGAAAATGGACAAAAACAGAGATGGTGTGGTTACTCTTGATGAATTCATCCTTTCTTGCCAAGAGGTAATTTTTTTTCTTTATCCTATTAAAATCAGAGAATCTATATAGCTTCCCAAAACCAGTTTGGATGCTTAAGCACAACAGAGTAGAACCACTGTCAATTGTTATTAGTACCACCTAAAAAGTGCTTTTCATAGTTTAACAAGTGGGAAAATGTTATTAACAACATATTAAATGCCATCCATCTTTGTACGTTTCATTATAGTGGCTATTAATTATGGTCTTGACAATATTTTTATCAACGTGTTTGTCTTTGGAGAGATCATTAAGATTTGATTGTCTTTCACTGCCCCCTAGTGGGGAAAGGAGTGAATTAAAAGGTGATTATTGAGAGATTTTTTTTTCCTCATAGCCTCTTAATTTCGTCTTTACACAGGATGAAAACATCATGAGGTCCCTACAGCTCTTTGAAAATGTCATTTAGACAACAAACATGAGAGAGATGGCACCACGAACGAAAGCACAGCAGGAGAGGAGAGAAGGAAGATAGATGAGGAGAACAAGGGATGAGAAGAATCTCAGAGGAAAAAAATTGGAACAGCTGAACTTGTGAAGGAAGAAAGACAAGGAAATTTAACTGCCACACTGGGTTTGACAGTTTGCAACACAACTGTTTGAATAGCGTCTTGCTTGAGAAAGATATGTTGACAAACCCTCACTGGCTTCAGAATATGTCCTTCAGGCTTCATCTGATCTTTTTGTGACTGTCTACCTCGTCTCCATCTCCTTTGTTTGTTGAAGTTGTGAAGGTTTCTGCTGTCCAGGGCCACAAGTGCTACATGCCAGATGTGTAAATATACTGCCCCTTCCCAGTTTATGTCTGATGTGTTACAGTAACTGTTACCGGGCAGGACTGAAACTCCTAAAAGCAGCTTACAGGTGAAATGGCACAGTTTTCTCATTCGTGGCTTAAATGATAGCTGATTTCATCACAAATATGAGTGTTAATAGCTACCACAAGCGTAGGCAATATTGTGAAGCATGCAGGACAGCAGCCCACAGCATATTTAAAGCATATATGCCAAACTTGGTCACAGTATACTCTTGCTAAATGCTTGAATTGGAGAATACAGGTCTGTGTGCAGCATCTCACCTGTTTCAGACTAAACTCAAGCCTGTGAAGGTTTGCAGAGCTGAGCTCAGACGGCTAGTGTGTTCATGTGTCGTTGAACTGTGTTTGAATGTTGTGACTATTCAGCTGTAGATATAACTGTTTTTGTTGTTTCTTCTTTCGTGTCTGTCTGTTTGTATCTGGTTCTGATACCTGTCGGTCCTTCTGTCTGATTGGACTTGTTATTATTCTGCCTGACACTGTCAAAATAAGAGCCCATTTACTGGCATACAGATACACAGTAGGGAGCAATACTGGAAATTGCATGTGTTTGTGTCTGTGTTTGTCCTCATGTAAAGATCCATGCCTCAATATTTATTTTTTGGTATGAAGTCTTGTCTTGTGGGTGCTACAGTCAGTCCATGTGGAGTGACCGTGTTTTGGCGAGAGAGGAGAGTTTCGTCTTCAGCTCTGTCTGCTTAGAAATGTTGACTGAGAGTGACCGACGTTTCACTGTGAAGGGAGATGCAAGGCGGAGGAATGATGGAGGAAGACAAAGATCTGACAACAGGAAAGGAGATGGGACCTTATCACTGACTCTGGAGGAATGGAAGCCATGATTCAACAAGAGCCATTGTTCTGAAGATAATAAATAATTTGCTTTCTCTCACTGTGCTACCAATAATGCCATAAAAATATCTTGCGGCTTTTCTTAAATGTACCCAGACAAGACAGACAGAGAGGAAGACGGACTGGTAGCCAGGCATACAGACAGACACAGAATGAAAATTATGTGTGTATTGAAATATTGTATAAAATCATTATATTTATCAATAAACTTTTCAAGAAATTAACTCATGTCATCTATTTTTTAAAATAATTTTACTCTATTGGTTTCCCCCCCTCGTATGTACCTGATTATAAAACCCTCAGTAAAAATTTGAAACCTTAAAATTATTTTTCATGGTGGATCAGAAAATGCAAGAGCAAAAAGGGGTCACAACAACATTTTATACTGTTATTTACACATGTACAGTGAACGTACAAAAAAGAGGTTGTGCCTCCATTTAAAACCCACAAATGAAGCAATGTGCATATGAAAAGACTTCACCACCGTCACTGAACATGCATCACTCCCTTTATTACCCACTTTACAGCCTCTTCCATATTTTTTTTACCACCTTGCTTATCCTGATGCCTGTTTTTCTTTTATTACTACTTAAAATAGTATTCTTTCCACACAGCCAAGCGTTTGTGCATCATTTTGTATGAGCCAAATGTTGCACTATGTTTGTGCAGGAGATTTGGGTGGTTCTTTATGAATATAGACGTCTGAATCAAGCACCAGTAAAAATTAAAATAAAAAAAGGTACAGATATTTTCTTTTTCTTTCTTTTTTTTTAAAGAACTTGTATTTTTTTCCCAGAACATCATTTATTTAACTTTGGATGCCTACGTTCAGTTGTCTAGATGGTAAAGTCGCAGCCCACTGTCACATAATCTTTTTCAAAGTATAGATATTGTTGGGATGAAAAAAACATCTCCATAAAAGACTAAATATGGAGTTTTTTTTCTTGGCAGAATTAATCACATCCCCCACGTTCCCACTATATAACTCGCAATCTTTCCCGTCTTATTCTAATACTTAGAATAAGTACAAACGTAAGAGGACAATTACAGGGTAGCAGGACAATTCAAAGACAGGTTTGTCTCAGCTGGCCTTCTAATTTGAAAAAAAAAAAAGTTTCGCTGGTTGTAAATGGAGCTGCAGAAATGGTCCGTCAAGTTTTGTGCTTGTACACACGCGTCACTCACCAACATTTTATGTCCTTTTCCGAAATCCTCTCAAAAGGGTGTCGTTTTTTTCTAGTCATTCTTTTTTTTTTTATTCTCCACACACAAAACGATCAACATAAGTCCCACTGTCCTCATTTAATTCATGAAGCCTCCAAGTGTTGACCGCGTGGTCCCTATTCCCTGTCCTCGGCCCACGGTTGGAGGTTCTGCAGGGCGTACAGGGAGGAGTTATGGGCGCACAGGGGATCCGACACCGCTGAGTCGCTGAGAGACTTCTGGAGGGCGGACTGCTGCAGCTGCAGGATGAGCCGATTGGCCTGTTGACGCTCCGCCTCTCGCTCTTCGGCTGTCTGTCTCCTGAAAGACAAGGGGAGAAATAAAACATTTAGAAATCAATAAAATGTGGGGTCATATATTAAAGACCAGACAGAAAAAGGTTGACCGTTTAACATTTCTGGAGTCAGGATTTAAAAAAAAAAAGAAAAAAAGAACAGCTCTAGCTCCTGGGATTAAAAGGTGCCAAAAAGAGATCAGATGTGTCACGAGTAGACGTTTTTATAAAATAAAAATGATCTTTGATGGTCGTCAGCAATGTTCAATGTGGGCTGCTTATCAGATTTTTAAAACTGAGATTGAGCAGAAATTACGCAAATTGTAGAGCTGAGACACAAAAGAAAATGTTATCAACAATTCATTTGTTTATAAAAGTGTCCCGAAGATGCTTGTTGTTTAGTCCATGTGATTAAATTTAAGGTTGATGAATTTATCAACTTTCCCCCCATTTTTCTGTTCTGTGCAAACAGGGTGGATTAAAAGCAAATAAAGAGAAACGTGCGGTTTTTGAACATTAAAAAAATATGTATAAACAGCTTCTCCAGGAGTAAATCTGAACACGATTTTCCCACCAACCTCCACTTGGTCCTTCGGTTCTGAAACCAGGTTTTGACCTGCGCGTCCGTCATCTTCAGGCTCTTGGCCAGAGCTGCGCGCTCGGCGCTGGCCAGGTACTTCTGCCGGTGGAAGCGCTTCTCCAGCTCGCAGATCTGGACTCTGGAGAAGGAGGTCCGGGGCTTTTTCCGCTTCGGGGGTGTCCGGTTCTGATACGGGTGTCCTATCCGCCGAGTGACAGCGAACGGAACTAGAGCTGCTGCAAGAAGGAGAGATAAGGACACCCCCGGGATGTTAACAGCAGAAATCAGACTCGTTCACTTCTCCGACTCTGAAGAAAGTCAAGGCCGTACCAATGATTTCTGCCCTGTTGGACATCAGTTCCTAACCTCTTCTGTGTGAGACACAGAAAATGCCTAAACCAAGCTGTAGAAAAGCCCGACTCAACTAGTTGAGGCACTTAAGTAATAGCAAAAACAATTAATCGCCTGAAGTTGTTGGGACTTTAATCACATATGTTTTTGCACAGGTAATGACAAAGAAGACAACAGGCCTTTTGGACCACTTGATGCACAGTCACTCCTAAGAACTATTAATTTATATATTACATTTTAGGCATTTAATAATAAAAGTGTCTTTTCATCTTTATTGGGGCTTAGAATTTTCTGTGTGATAAAATCTTAAAAAACAACAACAAAAAACTACAGACCAAACTAAACCAAAACAAAACAGCTCCCTCTATATCGCTTCTTCAATCATAAGGAAATTTAACACTTTTCTTGGTAAATTATCAAATAAATAATTTTGCAGTCTCTAAATCCTCCTCATGATTCAATTTTTTGTTGTTGTTGTTGTTAATTTACACTCTAACAGTAAATAGTGTCAGTTCCATGTTAATGAGTAGCTGTATGATATTCTGCTTTGTCACATATACATGGCACATATATTGAAATTGTAACTCATTTTAAATGCACAAACACCTCTGTATGAATTTAAAACAATAATATTAAAATGTAAATTAGCCTTTTGTTTTATGTTTTGTGCCGTTCAAAACCAGCCAGATAATTAACGAGAAAGCAGTTTACTTTGCTCTTTTGTTATTTTAATTATTAAGTTATTTTGGTTTCAAACATGATCAAATATTAATGAGGGGAACTTATGTGATCCACCAGCTGGCCTACCTGATATTCTGTCCTTGGCGAACCTGTTTCCTATCCAGGGGAAGCACAGCCCTCCAAACCCGGGGACAGCGCTCTGCACGGGGCCCGGGGGTCCCGGGGCTGTCACGGGTCTGTGAGCTGGGACTCTTATGACCCCCCGGCTGCCTAGATTCCTACTCTCTCCGTACGAATCTGAAGCCTCCACCGGAGGCATTATACCGGAGAGGGAGATTGACAGCGCGGTGTAGGAGGGCGCGTTGGTCCCAGCTGGACTTCCTAGGCTGTAATAAGCGTCCCCGGAGCTTAAATCGGACCCACTCTGTCTTCCTGGCGTGCGCCCGTTTTCTGTTTCCGTACCGGCTCCCAAAATCTGGTCGATTCCGAAGCTGATCGGCTCGTGGTGGGCCGGCTTTGGTGGAGGGCTGGGCGCGCTGGGTGCCTGCTCCATCCCTCGCTGTGGAGGTGGAGAAAAAAGGAGGAGAAAACCGAGCAAGTTGCTTTCAGTGCTATTCACGGGAGAGTCAAACTGCACCAAAAGTCAACATCGGAAGTATCTCCATCGCTGTCCACCTATATGTCCAGAATCACCGCGTCCCCGTGGTCTCTAACAGGCCTCTTTGAGAGGACTGGGTCTCCTCTATGGGCTGTGCTGAAAGTTTGATGGGCGTTTGGAGAGATGTGACGCTCTGTCCTCCTCTCAGCGCGTCAAAACGCTCAGTCTAGCAGCTCCGTCCTCCTCCATCCCTCTCCACCTTTCATTGGCTGGCACCAGAATGACTGATTGAATGTCAGAGGGGGTAGGCCCTGCGATTTGGCACAATAATCAAGATTTCCCACATCCAAGGGTGTCAGTGTTATGTATATGGTAAGATATGGCATCTTTAGGTCGTCTAAGTGAGTCACTGTTTCATTTAACATTTTTTGTAACTTTAATAAAGAATAAAGACCACTCTAGGAACATTTATATGACACATCGACAAAAATGACTTACATAAAAAAATGTTCTCTGGTGTTTAGTGATTAATTAAATCGAATTAAACCAAACGACGCTTTGTCATTCAGTCAGTATTCGTTAAATTTATACATTTTGCTGTGAAAGGACACTAGGAGGAAAAACTTTACGGCTCCTAAAGCCTAAATCGATCTCATTCCCACTTTTTAGGCGAGGCACAAAGTGCTCCTCATTTGTTCCCTCAGAGGCTCCGACATATCTTCAGACTGCATTATTTTACACATTTAAAATAAAACTGATGGAAAACTGTAGGCAGTGCGCTATAACATGAAGAGTATTTGTGGTGGATGTCTTCTCTTGCGAAAGATACAGAAAAAGAAGCAAATGTCTCACTCTTTATGGCCTTTTCCGTTAAAATGTAGCTTCCCCACTTCGTCTGCACATTTATCATAAATGTAAAGATGTATTTTTTTTGCCCCTCGTATTCATTTAGACTGGTGTAATTCATATTCAGTCATAAAAATGTCGGATTTCAGAATAAAAATGACAATAAATAATTTTTGATGTCCATCATTTACGTGAAAAACTCATGATGATGTTTAAGAGATATTTAGCACTGTTAATGTTAAAGAAATATACAATTCAGAACCTATTCTGGAATTTTATTAGCATATATATAAAATAAAATGGAATTAAAAAAAAAACAGAATTAACGTTATAAATCCATTACCCAGTGCGTAATTACGCACATGAAATCCATGACATGACACCCTTTACGTCGCTCTTTAAAATAAAAGGACAGCAGCCGTATTGAGCTCTGGCAGAACAACCAGCACCCATTGAGCTTGGCAAAGCTTTGCGTGGCCTTATTTGTTCCTGGTAGCCAGTGCCACATTAAATGACCTGACAAGGGAAAGCCACGGGCTACTTCAGATAAAGTGTCCAGGCTCTGGAAGCTGCTAAGCGCTCAGATTCATTGTAACAGGCGCCCAAAGTGACCGGGTAATTTCATTTTCACTAACTTGTCTCATGGACAGACAAATGCGCGTCGCCTTTGGATGCGGCAGGTGGCTTTTTGGGCTATCACATTACAGTACTTTAACAAACTAGTACCCGACGTATTCATTATTGACGGGAGGTGGGGTGGGGCGTGGGGTGTATATGTTGACTTTTATTCAGCCTTTTTAGTCAGTCAGGACATATTTTAATCAAAGAACCAGATAATGCTAGTAAATTCTATCATCTTGGCTATTGTGGGCTCTTTTAGGCACCATAGTGGTTCCCAGTGCCACGGTGTACGTTTTCAATCACGATCAAGAAATGTAAATAATCTACTTCACAGTTATGTAATATTCACTTATGTATAAATAATTTTAAATATATTTTGACAATCTAAATGTAAAATATTAGATAACAGTGTACAAATTCAAATGGGAATGCAAAAATGCAGAGGTAGAAGTTAATATATATATGTACATATATATATTTTTTAAAAATCCCCACATTTCATCCCTCACAATAAAGTGTTATGAAGCAATATGAGATGGGACAAGGCCCGAGGTGTTTGTTTAGCAATATGGACAGACTCAGTGTTGGCTGCTTCACCCTGCCATCTGTGAGCTCACCGGTGGCTTTTGATGGGGGAGAATTAGTCTGTTAAAGCTGTCATCATTTCAGACATTTTTATGTTTCTCTTGTTGACATTTGTAAAAAAAAAAAAAAAAAGAAAGAAAAAAAGACAAAGATATTCCGTCATGACAGAGTTGCATGTTCAGCTTGATTTAATTGAAAGGACACTTTTTTAAAATGATTTATCCATGAAGACCTAACAACTGCTGAATAAGTGCTTCATTAAAAACGAGTAATTGTTGTATTTGTCCGACTCTGCTTCGGAGTGTCCCTCTAGTCTGTTGGGCGTTAGTAATCTGGTGTAATCCAGTGATTATGAGTGATTATGACACATTAGCTCTGACCTACCGGGACATCACCGAAACACCCCGAAGAGAAGACTGAGCCAGCCTCCAGATAGAGTTCATGATTTTTGTTTTTTTGAAGGCATGCTTTTTGATGACAGCCTCGGACATGCTCATTCAAAGGTAGAAAAAGGGAAAAAAACATACTTATTAATACCTAGATCCTTGAGGTCATCTCGTTAAGAGCAAAATATTTCGTTTTTGAAAAACCTGCATGAACAATAAAAGATGCGCATCAATCCATTTTTTCTCCACAGGCAATATAAAAGCTGACACCCTGATTCCAAAAGTCCAAAAAGAAACGACAACAAAAGAGTGAAAGAGTGCGATTTGTTTGAGAAATTACCACTTGATCTGCATAATCGGGGGGTTCTGGGCTGCAGCTCGGTACCCGGGGGCTGCGTTTTTATTGCGCGTCTCTTCGCTGTTATCAATTTCAGCAGCGCGCCTGACTTTTTAAAAGGGGGACGAGGCCGGCTGCCTCTGAATAATGAATGACACGCTTTTATATTGTCGCTAAAGTGCCCGTGATGT
This sequence comes from Zenarchopterus dispar, assembly GCA_028564865.1. Lineage (NCBI taxonomy): Eukaryota > Metazoa > Chordata > Actinopteri > Beloniformes > Zenarchopteridae > Zenarchopterus > Zenarchopterus dispar. The sequence continues at coordinate 7,459,526 of JAOWBL010000002.1, forward strand.
TACAATATGAAAAGGCAGCGGTAAGTAATAGTGCATTTAAAGGGGATGTAGTGTATTATTATGATGTAAAAGAGAAGGAGGGAGAGGCAGATGAGCGGAGAGCAGCGCCCAGAGAAAGACAGAGATTGTTTTATTACAATAAGAAGAGATGAGTTTGCCTCGCAGCGAAATGGGGACCAGTTAATGAAACTTTACCGCAGCTAACGATTTCCCCTCCCTCGCTCTAAAAACCCACCCTTATGAAATATTTAAACTATTTAATATAGGTGGTATTAAGCTGAAAGACACTTGCATCGGCCATATGACAGCATTTACAAGGCTGCGGATTTTTTCCCCCAAAGTTGGGTAAACAAAGCTTTACATCCCGCTCTCCCCTCAACCCACATACTACAAAAGACTCGTAGTAAATCCCACTTACATAGAGGGCAATATAGTGAAAACGTGTTTTACTGTTGGGAGACTTGATTTAGTCTCATTTGCACTTCCCTTCGCCTTCTTTCATCTTTTCTCAGGCAGATGCATCAGTTTTCAGAGGCTCCTCTTATCAATATAAGTCAGTCTTTAACAGGAGGAATTGACTATTGCATGGGCCCAGAGTGGGGGTGGTGTGTGTGTGTCAGTGTGTGTGGATCATGTTTCATATTGACATGCTCAGAGGGATTGTTGGATGAGAAGAGAGCAATGGGATCCCCCCGTCAGGGACCCGGTAGAAGACCATCATCATATGGGTTATCACTGGAGCATTGCTCTGTAGGTCTGTGTGGAAACAATTCATCGGACAGACAGTTAAAAAGCAGATAAACCCTATAAAAATGTCGCTGTGATGTCTCAAATGACAGTAAAGTATTTTTAAGTAGCAGATTTGAAAGTTGTAATCCCCAAAGATCACTTCTCTTTAAGAAGGGATGTTTCATTTCCCACTAATGTTAGCGGTTGAATTTAAAAATGTTGGCCCATAGTTGGTCAAACAGCAACCAAAACCTGACCTTCTGTATAAAAATGAGCCACAATCTTTTTTTCCTGACTTTATATTGCAAGTATTAACCACTCATGTTACCCTGATGATCACTGCATTCTTGCAGCACTGGAGGAAGAATCTGCCTTGGCTGTGCATGTGCGAGGGGAGACCATGTCAGTCTGTCTGATGGTTGAATGCATGGCTGCCTCTTCACGCTGGTTAAAAGTCTGGGAGGAAGGGAGAGAAGGAAGAGAGCAAAAAAGGGAAGTAAGTAACCACACAGACGTGAATTACAGGGGTGGATGAGAGCAGAACCAGGTTGCATGAACTGCAGAGACTGAGATGTAAAGAGAAAGAATTAAAGCATTAATGGGGATCATTTGGGGATGATGATGAGTGAACACATGGGTTGAATTTGGACAAGAAGGTCCCTGTAACACTGTCTCATCTTTATGAGTGAGATACCATCTCTTTAAACCTTTCTGAGTGCTAAGTAAAAGTTTCCCAGGTTCTTAGTTGTTGATCATACAGAACATGTTTTCAAGAGATCCTGCTGACAAAATGACTGATGTAATGAATTAGTTTCTTATTGTTTCAGTGACTTGTGACTGATTTATGTGTGCATGCCTGGGAGAGCATGCTGGGGAGGATTTGTGTTTAAGAGCAGCTGAGTGCTCTTGAACGCCTCTCATCGAGGCACTAATGTGTTAATTCATTACTGCTTGTAGTCAGCTGCATTGTGTCAGAGCTGCCTTTCCCGACTCCCTCTGTCTGCGTCCTCTCCACTTCATAAAAGCCAATTATGCTGCATGTCGTCCATGCTCTCCTGCCTCTTGACCTCCTCACCCCTCCTGTTGCCTGCCTGCAGGGCGCCCATGCAGGGGAGCGAGGGAGGGAGGGACAGAGGACCAGCTGCCACCAGCAACAGCGCTCTGGTGCCTGGCAGAGAGCGCTACTCCAGCCCCCTGCTTTGCTGGGCCTTCTGGCCCCTCAGGCTGCAGGGGGGGTCACCAGCCTCATGCCACCAGCTCCACCTGTCTTGCCCCGGGCCCAGTGTGACCGATTAGACACAGAGATACACAGCCATGCATGCTTTTCAAAACGTTAAATATCTTGGTAGGCTTTGTCTTTGAAATGTTCCACAAGCTTCAGAGTTCATCCAGAAATGCAAAAAAAAAAAAAAAAAAAAGTATTTGGCAGGCAGCAGGCCTGTATGTAAGCAGATTTTCTACACACACACACACACACACACACACACACACACACACACACACACACACACACACACACACACACACACACACACACTATACACCCTTCATCATGCACACACAGATACACAGAGGCACTTTGCTGAGAGGCGTGAAACAGCAAGAGCTAAGTGAGGCCACTCCAGAGCGCTATTCTCCATATTGATTTCCCATTATCAGACTCTTAGTCCCTGTGGAGTCATTAGTGCCGGGATCAAACAGACAGACAGAGAAGGAGACTAATACCAGTCACTTACACCAGCACGGTGAGATCACCTTACCTCCCTCAGGGTATGAAGGCTAGAGAGAAGCAGAGGAAACGAGTAAGGGAGGGAGGGGGTTAGTGGATGGACGAGTGCAATGGGCGAACAGATGGAGACGGCAACATGTAGAAAGAGAGGAAGAGGAAAGATCTGGGCTTTTGTAGTGGAACAATCACAGGCAAATGGAAGAAACTCTTTGATCACTTTATTCGGCCATTCTGGTTTTTGTTCTGTTTCCCATTATGAGTGTAGCAAAAATCATTTGTTTTGCCTTCTTTTACAATTTTCATCTAACTTTCAACTTCTTTTTTATTTGTCTGCTTGTGACTTTTCTTTCTGTTCAACCTCGTACAGTGTAGCCAATATACCTCCCCATCCTCCTCTCTGTCAATAATTTTACAGTAAAGATGCAATGATGAATGGTTTTCATGTCGCCAGCAGCTGTCCCCACGACAGGGAGGCACACACACACACACACACACACACACACACACACACACACATACATAAAGCAAAGGAGTGAATATAAAATGTGAGATACTCATTTTGGTCCCTTCCTTCATAATTTCTGTGGATGTATTTATCCTCTGTGGATTCTGGAGGAACAATGAATTTGTAGTATGAATCAACACCATCAATCTTATTCACTTCTGCCTGCCTGTGAGCCCTGGAAGTGGTGGTCAGACTTCTCTCCATACACACACACACACATACAGATACACACATGCATTGCTCAGACGGGGGTGACCCTGGCCTGACCCCCCTGCTGACCCCCAATCTGTTCCCGAACCTCACACCATGAGAGACCCGGGGCACACTGGGACAGGTCTCAAAGACACACACATACACACAGTGACATACTCTGGGGTGTGTGATCTGATGGATATCTCCTCAGACAGTGCCATGTGTGTGGGCAGTGTGCGCTCGGATGGCATGTTTATGTGCGTGAACATCTAAGAGAGTGTGCTGCTGTAGCCTCTGCCCCCTCCCACTGGTGTTAATTGATTCTTGGTGCGCTTTGCTGATTGGTGTGAGGACCCCTAGAGGCGGGTTCGGTCGCCACCAGTGCCTCCTCCCTATTTTTGTAGCACCTCTGACACACAAATGAACAGCACAGTACACATCACACAGATACAATATGGTATATCTGTAAACATACAGTATATGTTGCATGTCCACGTGCTGTTCAGAGCACATGTGATGACTATACTGGTGAGAGAGTACGCACGCACACACACACACACACATACACACACACACGCACGCACACACACACACACACACACACACATACGTGCTCTCATATCTTTCAGGGGGTTTTCACACCCTGGTAAAGAGGAAGCTGGCCGGCTAACACGAGCAGATTGTGGATCATATGATACAATCCACATAGAAAAAATTGATGTCTTAGAGGTGATTCATGAATAATATAGGTGAGTGAAGGTGTGTGTGTATGTGTGTGTGTGTGTATATATATGTGTGTGTGTGTGTATGTGTGTGTGTGTGTGTTGAGAGAGAGAGAGCCAGGAAGACAGTAAGAGAGATGAATCTCCGGTTATTAATTTCCAGCCGCGGCCCCTGGGTGAGATGTTAATATAGGGCTGATTGTGACTAATTTCTTATTAATTGCCATCAGCGATTACACAGTGGCCAGTAATGTGGCTAATTTGTTGAAATGAATTTGGTTTTCTGAGGCATTTTAATTGCTGCAGGTGGGCAGCGTCCTCCGCACAGTGTCACATATTTTTTTCAGCAGGAAACTTTTAAAGTTGTGCAGCTGGTGCTTCGCAAAAAGCACTACTGTTAATGTGTGATTTATACCACGTTATTGTAATACAATGGGACGTCTGCATGCAGTTTCAAATGAAGTTTTACATACCCTGATTGTGGACATGACAGCCATGGGATAATCACTGGGCTTTTAGTAATTGTGCAACATGCATATAAAAACATGACATTGGGAATGGTAAATGGTTTGTGTATCGTTGACCTCGGGAAAATTCTACAAGAGTTTTAAAATGTATTTCTCATTTACACAACCACTCACACAGATCTTCCCATTAGTACACACTATATTTACACTATATACAGTGGGGTTTTCTCTGCTCAATAATGAGAACCCCAGGGGCAACATTTAGCATTTTGCTGAACACTTCAAGTGAAACGTGCTCTGTTTAGCTGAACAGGTTTCACTTAAACAGTATGAGGCTGTAGATCTAACAGCCTGGCCTCTGTTTAAAAGGAAGATTTTATACACTTTCATTTTTGAACAATAATATATGAAGGTTCAATTATTTCCACTTATTTACATAAATTGATCAATGGGGCAGAAAGTTCCAAAAGTTGTTTAAACCAGTCAAGGATTTGCCATCCTTTTCGTGATCTCTAAGTAATTTATTTTGGCAGTTGTGGCAACTTTACAGGTTCTGGAAGAATACTAAAATTGTCACCTTAGTTGTAAAGATTGTCTCATGTGATCAACAAAATCTCAAAACACAAAAGCTTGAGTCTGCTTTTAATTGGAAGTTTGTAAAAACATTTTGTATCTGGACAGTTTGGTTGACAATCTGAACAGCTGAATCCCACATGAAATCCCACCCCCCCCAAAAAAATCTGACTAAAACCATAAATAGAGGTGGCTTCAAATATAATTATCAGGTTTTCATAGATATGTCTAACTCTTTTTGAAATGGCAGTCATTCATGGTGAATAGATGATGGATTGAAGAACATCAGCTTAGATCGAATCACTTACAATATACATTGTAAACAGGAAGTTAGGCAGATTGGATTCTGATAAAATATGCCTAAAAGAAGGATTAAGGCTGTATTGTGAGCATAGCCTTATTATCACTGTTGCAGTCAAGCAAAATGTACCTTCAACCTCAACTGAGGTTTCCAGATACCCACGCAGACAAAAATAACACTTTCTAGAGGAAGGTTCTAGTTTAAATGAGACAATAACTGAGTTGTTTTGTCCACAGTAAGCAGAACTAAATTTGAAGGATCAAAGGTAAAGAATTCACCCCCAAGAATACTGAACTAACTGCTAAGCATGGTGGTGGTAACATCATGGTCTGGATCTGTTTCACTGCCAATGGAAGTAAAAGATTTCAGAAAGAAAGTTAATAATGAAATAATGAAGAGGAACATCTTCAGACTCAACAGCATAACCTCAAAGGCTCATGAGAATAGCTGAAGCTTTACAAACTTAAAATTCAAACATATGGAAGAAAAAAAGTAAAACAGACCAACATCAAGTTTGGGCATATAGCCCTCAAAAGAATGAAACATCCAACCATAATTCTCCCAGAGCTTTTTAGATGGCTACAATAAGTGTCCTTTTTACATTTATGCATAATGAAAATTCACTTTGTACAGAATATCATTTTTATCCCTTCAGAGAACATGCAGTGAAATCAGACTCGTCCTCTGAAGTCCTGTTTAGTTTCTTTTAAAGTTGTGTTATAAAATCATGCAGCCCAGGAAAAAAAAAAAAAACAATATCTGTCTGACATTTATGTTCATGATGACTGTATGTAAGCTCCATGTCTTCGCACGTGTAATCTTTTCTCCCTTGCCGTCTGAAGACATGCACACAAACAAATCCTTGCAGCATCATTTTAAATGCCTCTGATATCTTATTCATCAGGCTTATTCATCCTCCTACTTCCATATTTCTCTACACGTTCACGATCATTACTGTGGGGATGGAGGGGCATTTAAGTTGTTGCCTTTGTTTGTTGAATGTTTATAGCTTCCGTTCGCACTCTCTCAACGGCCACTGAGGAACCAGTAGATACAAAATCCAAATCCCCCCATAAAAGAGGAGATGCCCTCTGGGCAGCCATAGCTCATAGTTGGCCTGATTTAGTGGCAGCCAGGAATCTGGGCTTGAATAAAGACAGAGAGAGTGAGGGCAGAGTGGGAGAGATAGAGGAAAAGATGGCTCCCTGCGTGATAAATAGCCCTGGCTCTCTCTATTGCATTAGCCGTCCGGGCCGATAGATTGCGAGCCCAATAGACCCAGACGTATGCGATTGGTTTCTCATATAAAAGTTGCATATTAAATTCCTTCACAGGACTGTGGCCCCCGAGCATGAAGGAGGGATGGAAGAAATGGGAGTTAAAAAAGCAGAAAGTGGAGAAAGGAATGGAAGAGCAAGAAAAAGGCTTTTTATGAGAGATGAAACGAAGGCAGAGTTGGGGAAGCCTGAGAAGAAGGGGGAAAGATAATGGCAGGAGAAAAGTAGCTAGATGGTACAAAAGACAAATGGTGATGTCATGTATTTAATAAGGCAGTGGATATTGGGCGATGAGTGCGACCGTACGTCCATTTAATCAGTATTGCTTCCCAATGAAGATTTCTCTCTTGTTTTGTGCACGCCCTCCCTTCTTCTGTTCTCAGCCGTTCTCCACATGCTAACGACCCCTCTAATTGTTTCCAAGCTCATTATGGTGCTGCTGTTTTAATAGTAATTAATCAGTCATTTGCCTACATGCAAACGTGGACCGCTGAGGTTTGTTCACTGCTGTTTCAATACACTGATAATGCAGTAGCTGAGTCAAAGGAGACAATATCCTGCTAATTTAGCTCATCACTGTTAATTGGTTGTTAAGTACCTTTAATTACCAAGCAGGCTCTGGGATTTAGATCGGCAGAAAGAGAGGGCTGGTTGTGATTGTCCCTGTTTGACTAATGAATGTTGAGTGAACTTTGAAAAGTGGAATAAGTGACCAAAAAGAAAAAGGAGACGCACACTGACCCTGTTTCTCGTTTCTATCTGCTGTTTTCTTCTCCTCATTTCCTTTCTTCTTTTCCTTCCTCTCCTCCATCCTCCTGTCCCTTCCTCCACTTCTGTCTCACTCCCTATCTCTTTCTCCAGATATTATTAACTCATTAAGTTTTTTTCATTATTTTTAATAAAAGATGAGTTATGGCTTTAGCCTCACTGTGGCAGCATCCCCCATCCCCTCCTCCTCCTTCCCTCTCTCCCTCCTCTCTCCTTTTCCTCTTCAACCATTTACTCCCTCTCCTCCTTCTCCTCACCCCTTACCACATTTTCTCCATCTCTCTCTGCCATATTGTGCACTGATGCCCTGATGCGTTTGACCTCTGAACCTGCAGTTTCCGACCTCGCTGTTGCTGGTAACAGCCTTCTGTCCGTCTTCTTTGCTTTCGCCACAGTCACTCTCATCTATCAATCATCTCTCTTTCTCATAGCACTGAGCAGTCTTTAGATGGCATTCATAAGATTTATGATTCATGATTCTCCTTGTCTTTGACCGTGTGTGTGTGTGTATGTGCACAAGAGAGAGAACCAAGAGAAAGAAAAAGGGATAAAGAGAAAGACAGGCTATGGAGAGAAGAAAAGGGTCTTGTCGATGACACAGAATAATGACAATATCCATGATTGATAGCTTATACAGAGCTATTTGGGTGTCTGTGCTGCATCTCTGTCTGTGTGTGCCTGTGTGTGTGTGTGTGTGTGTCGCTTTCCCCACATTAATCTATTGTTAAAGAAACAATGATGAATGGTTTTCATGTGATTTGAGCTGTCAGTGGTCACTTTAAAAATATATATAAAAGAGGAGCTGCAGAAAGGTGTACGAGTGACGAGGAATACCAAAGGACACATGATTTTTTTCACCCTTACTTTTAAAATGTAGAGATGGTTTCAAGATGGAGGAGGAAAAAAAAGCTTAATCCGTTTGAGTTACAGAGGACAGAGTGCACATAAAACTAGTTAACCAACTTTAGCATTTGCTCCAACTTTTTGTCTTGCCCTCCAAACTCCTGGCAGAATTAGATTAAAGACAGTGTTAAAGATGGTGTTATTACATTTGCATTTGGCTTTTTGTGATTAATAAAATCACAAAAAGACTTGCGTAATGTAATTATTCCTCCTGATCTCTCCTAGCACTACCCCTGCATATTCGTTTTGGAAGATAGCATGCGGTTCCTGTGTAAATGTGGAAAATGTTTTGCCAGTTTAAAAATAAATAAATAGATAAGAGTAGGGACTATGTGGGCAGTATGGTGGCTTTGTGGTTTAGTGCTGTTGCCTCTCAGCAAGATAGTACCCGTTTACCAGCAGGGGACTTTCTTTACATGTTCACCCTGTACTTTGGTTTGATTTTCTTCCACAGTCCAAACACATTTTTGCCAGGTTAATTAGTGATTTTAAACAGCCCCTTGGAGAGAGGTGTGTGGTTGTTTATCTATATTTGAAGCTGTGATGGACCGATGACTTCTCCGGGCTGAACCCTTGCCTTTTACCAAAAGAGAGCTGGGATACAGTTAAGTGGCTGTAGATAATGAATTGATTGGTTATGTAGTCTGTTGTTACATGTCTCTTTGAATACATCATCTCCTCCTCCATGAGACTTACACTTTTCCCAGAGCTTCAGCTTTAGCTGAACTAAAGGATGGCTGTTGCTGTCTGAGAACTGTAGAAGTGATATCATCTCTTCCATGAGAATTGTCCCCAGTATTGTTTAGCTAAAACTTGCCTTTACACAATTGAAGTCTAGCTCTTCACATCTGACACTCAAATGTTACCACTTTAGCATGCCCAGTTTTACATTTTACAAATTTCTGTTATTTTTATAAATATTGCTGGAACGGAGACCTGTGCAACAATTCTTTTGGCATATTTCTGTGCAGTGTGGTTAAGTGGAAGAATCCTAACAAATGTGACTTCAACAGTATTGCTATCATATGTAAAATGGCTTGCAGGAATGTCTTTCCAGTTGTAGTTGTTTGTTCATTAGCAGCATGCAAGCAAATCATGTTGTCAGTTTTTAAATATTCCAGTGTTTGAACTTTTACTATTGTGCACATCTGAAAATCAAATCAATGCACAATGCTCCACGTGACTTGAGACCATAATGCCAGTAATCATCTCATGACACCAGGGTGGGCTGCTATTTATATGGTTACTGTATGGATAGTTACAATATCGCTAAATATCATCATGGAACAACATTAAAACCATCAAAAGTTAATGTCACTTTGGCATAAACCACCTACCCGAATAGTGTTTCAACTAAGAAAATCCTCACTTGACAGTAGTCTGCACTGCAACAGTCTCCCCCAGAGGGACTATTAACCTCATCTCATTGTAAAAAGGACTCAAGACCAACATGGAAACGTGATTAACGGCTTACTGTCTTAACTAAACCTCCAAATATCTGGTAATTATGACTGAGGATTTACAGTAAAAGGAGGAAAAACATTTAAATAATTTCTTCCCCCTGTCATCATAAATAGACATACTTGAAGTGCTGACAAGGATACAATGGAAATAGACTATTATGTACTTCAGTAAGATTACGAAGATAATGTCTCCGCTTCCTCCATATGTACATTTCCTGGTACCAGACAGACGCACAGAGAGATCAGAGCTGTTTTTTGGTTGTATGAGGGGGACTAGTATAGCATTTTGTGGTGGATTTAGCACAGTAGCTGATTGGTGTGAATTTCATGAATTACATTGGTAGAAGGCTTTGTGAGTGAGGATCATATTTTGTTCCACATATTCTGCTTTGCAGTTATATTACAAAGAAATCATGCAGGCAATCAGGCAGTCAGGAAGAACAAATTACATCCGGCGTGTGAGTATTGAGTAAAGTAAGATAGACTTGGAAAACTTCAACTTATTGTGTCGCCATTAACTGTATTATTGGAACTATTCACTGCTGTTTAAATATACGAAAATCTATAGAGTGGAAGTGAAGAAATGACAGTCCTAGTTATTATCACCAAATGAATGTTTCCATGAGGCTGAATTGTAAAATCAGTAACTGTATATATAAGTGTGCTCTTCTAAATCATTCCTCAAAGGACATAGCTTTAAATATGGAAAAGGTGAAATGTTAATGTGGCAATAGTTTGAAACGATATCTGCTGACAGCTGTGATAAATTGTTTCCACTACCACGCGTACATTGTCTGCATTGTCCCACATGATATCTGAGCTCAACAGCATGAATTGCCTACAGAATGGCAGTATATATGAACAAATTCTTTAAGCTGTTCTTTATTGATATAGTTGTGTTTTTTTTCTTTTAGTCATTGGTTATATTTGGAAGAGGATTCAGTATAAACGTTTTCCCTCTTTACATCACAGAATGAAGCAATATCTGGCAGATAGCTGCAATTTTCAGGATCAACACAAAACACCAGAACATCATTTTGCATGCTACAGTTTTAAAGTTTCCACATATAAACATCTGGACCAGATTGCAGCTTTGCTAAGTTTGCTTTATGATTTGCTCCCTTTCATTTGCTGATTTTTAGTAAAAAGCAGAAGATGTGGTACTTCATGTTTCCATAGAGTGCACTTTTGAGTCGACATAAAAAATGCCCAATAATTCATGACATTGGTGTTTAAAAAGTAAATTGATTTGTGGTTTCAGTCTTACAGCACTTCAAAATCATCAATGTTCGCTGTCTTTCAGGACAGGAGTGTGGGTGCATTTGTTCTTTCTGATGAGGTGAGTATCTGCTGAAATCTGGATTTCTCCTTTTCGTTGTTGAATCTTGGAATAACTGAGAAACACAAATGAACAGAATCAGAAGTTTTCTTTTATTTATTAAAAGTGAATTCATTCAGTCAACTACCACCAGGAGGCTCCATCTGATCAAAAACAATGTTTAGAACATTTCCCACCCTGGGTCTTTGACCAGAAACCTCACATGATCACAACTACACTTGAGAGTCCTTTGGAGATAGAAGTATCACCTCTGCCACAGGCTTGGAATAAACCATTGGCTGGCCATCTTTAATTACATTCACTCACAAAACCATCCTGACTTGGGATTGCCTTGGTGATGATAGTCATGTGCCAGTTGTTTCTTTTTGCCTGGAAATCTTTTATCAACACCACATCCCCACTCTTGAGGTTGTGGCGCTTGCTCATCCATTTACTGCGGCTTTGTAAAGCGTTCAAGTGTTCTTCGCACCACCTGCTCCAAGTCACATCAGTTCCTGGCATGCACCCACAAAGTTTGTGCCACAGTCTGAACAAAGCTATTTTGCAGGTCTCCACATGGCAAAAATCTTCTGAGTGCATTAATGAAGCTGCTAGCACTCAGAGTGTCAGTCGCTTCTATAAGTACAGCTTCTGTGCACATACATAAGAACAGTACTGCTCAACTTTTGGTATTGGCATTCCTTCTCCTTTTACAGTGGGAAATGACCTTTCAGGGCCCAAAGACATCAACACCAACATAAGGGGTGGGGCAACCTGTAACCTCTTGGCTGGCAGGTCTGCTAAAACTCTGTTTTTCCACAAAGCCTCCTGCAGAAGACACATACAGGAGCAGACTACTTACGGTTCTCTTAGCTCCAACTACCCAGATACCAGATGATCTGATTGCACCCTCTGTAAAGCGTGTTCCTTGATGTTTCATAGCATGGTGATGATGGCCCACAATGAGGATTCCAAGATGATGAAGCTCTGAAAGTCTGTAGTGACAAGAATGTTCTTGGAGACATAAGTGGCAGTAGCTACCACTTGAGGGTGTATCTCATTGTCCAAGATAGAATTAACATCCCCACGTGTGACTCTGGCACATGTGGGGGTCCTTCACCACAAAGCAGTGAAACCTGTGCTGGATATCAGTAGTAATGCCTACTGATATCCTGAAACTTAGGGGAGTATTTTTACAGGTCAGCACCTCCGAGCAGGATATTGTTTAGCAAAACCTCCTGATAAGATGCACTTGACTCAAAAACAATGCATTTCTGCTTCAGCTTCTTTGGAGCCAAATGATTTTCCATCATTCCAAATGATAGAAAATACCAGCACTGTTGGCCTTCTTTTTATGGACAAGTTGTCCCTGCATGCTGATTGTTGAACAGTTTCTTCATAAATTCCAGGTAGGTTTTCTTTATTGGTGCATTTCTCCAAAGATCAACGAAGTGTGATGAGATGATTGTTTGCACACTGTGTGTTGTTTGGTAGCCTTTGTCTGGGTTTCTTAAAAGGCAAATGTGCAATCGAGCTATAAGACTGATTATGATAGACCTTGTGTCCATAAAGTGAAGAAACCTCCTGTCATCTATGGACGGAGCAAGTTTGTAATCACTAGATGTCTGGAGGAAGACTGATTGACCTAGGTTCTCCTCAGCCTGGTTTGATGGACTGTTCTGAAGAGCCTGCCAGAGAAGGTTGATGTGATATGCATTCAGTTTTTTCTTTGATGCACACTTTATTGCACGGACAACAGTAACTTGGATCACCATTGTCTAAGATTATGGTTTTAAGAGCAGTCACCTCTGATATTTTATGAGCCCCTTACATCTCCAAACAATGATCTCTCCGAGCTCCAACGTTTGAGCAAATGAAGCATTGTAAGGCCCATTTATTTGTTTCCTGACTTTATGTACTCTCAAGATGTCTCTGCCAAGCTACAGGAGTATGTTAGCTCATCCAGAGATAGTATTTTATCCACAATCTTTCTTAGATGGCTGTAATATTGAGATGCTGCATGAGTTAGTATATCAGTGCAGTTGCTCTGATTAAACTCTAGGAGTGTAGGAAGACCAAGGATCAGATCAACCGACTCTATGATATAGCCACTGCCCTTCGTCCAGCTGTCTCTGTTTGTCCAGCATGTCTTTAGCACAGATGGGAATTCTCCACCTTGAATACTGAACATGATGAAGAATTTTGATCTTGCCAAAGATCTGTTGCTCTGCTCATCAAGCATAACATAACCCTCTTAGTGTTTTCGCAGTTCCCTTCTGGGTAGACACTGATGACACATATCTTTACACATGTTCTTGTGCTGATTCCTTCTTCACATACTTCAGAACACCCAGAAGTAACATCCTGTGTAGAAGCCTCATCTACCACGATCTGATGAAGAAGGGGAAGACTTGAGTGTCCAAGATGCAGGGCCTGGATGGAGAGCTGATAGGTGATTGTCACTTTGGCATTCTTTGCAATCTGTTGTGACTTTGCACTGCTTTGCAAGATGGTCAGTGGATGAGCAACAACTAAAACATATAGGATGCTCTTCGAGGAATCTTTTGCAATCTTCCAGGGTCTTCTCTTTGAGCCCTCTGCACTTCCTCAATAGGTGAAGCTTCTAATGCATAGGACAGAACTTGCTAAGACCCAGTGATTTCTTTTTGCCTCCAGATGTTGTATTTGGGGATACAATTGTTTTATGGACAGGTACAGATATTGCCATCTTGTCAGTTTTCTTCCACTTTTGAGGTTTTTTTTTTTCTTTTATCTGGTGCTTTAACAGTGTGCAAGTTGAAACTGGAATCTGTGAATGTTTTAGTCTTTGTGCCCAAAGTTCACAACAAACATAAAGAAAGGGACTGTTAATATTGTAGTCTCATTTGTACTTTGAACCAAATAATGTCCATTTCCCCTGAAGACTATATCGCAACTTCTCTACTATAGAAGGAACCCTTCTGGAGGTCTCTAGATACAACAGCCCAGGTAGGTAACCATTCAGTTTTGCTGACTGAATTTCCAGCAACAGAACCTCAAGATCGCAGAGCCCTTGTGGATCTTTGTTGTCAACTTTGTAAAATGATCAAGTTTGGTGAACGGAGCTTCCTCAGTTGCTTCTGGCAAGCCATAGATCTCTTCTAGCGTCTCCCATGCCATCATTAATCCTAGAACTATAGGCTTTTTGTCCGTATGGTTACAAAGAAATGCACCATAGTCATTTTTAGGATGTTGGCCTTTCCTTTGTTCTGTCATGTTGGATCTACAAAAAGCTGGGTTAGATTCCTTTACCTTCACAACAGGTTGAAGTGTCGAATTTACATTAATGTGTTCCTTTACATAAGCCTCTGTGTGCTGTAGTTATTATTCAGGTGAGAGAGAAATGGATGCTTTAATAGCAGGCTCTAGCTCAGAGTCAATCAAACCAGCCTCTTATATTTCTGCTTCAAACTGAGTAGCAACTCTTTCTTTCTTTCTCTACCTAAAGGGCTTCGAGGGTAGATTAAAGACAGGCTTGTTCAACCTTTATCACTATTTCCTGTTGAGCATAGGCAGCCCTAGCTACCCAGTTAGCTTAAACAGCTACTCAAATAACTCCAGTAGAACCCGGACTCCATATCAGCAATTTATTTGAATAGTTTACCTTTATTGTTAAACTGTAAGAAACACAAAATTACATAGTAAAATTAAATTAGGTATATCTTACATGGCAGAAAAAGTACAGATGAAATATCAACCAATGAGAGCAAACAAGACATTTCCTGCAACCATGTCATCAGCTACAGAAATCTCAGTTTGAAGCTTACTACTTTAGCATACAACTAATTTACAACTTCAGTCACAGACAATGTGTCAAACAAGCTTTGTAGTGATGGATGGAACAGGATCACGGAGACACCTTCACATGGCCGCCATCTTGGAATCTGAACAAAGATTACTTCCTGTTGCCATAATATGCTGCACTACTGTCAACCGCCACCAGGAAGCTCAAACTGATCAAACATCATGTCCAGAACTCTCTCTCTCTCTCTCTCTCTCTCTCTCTCTCTCTCTCTCTCTCTCTCTTTCTCTCTCTCTCTCTCTCTCTCT
>JAOWBL010000002.1:7474661-7486305 GCA_028564865.1 Zenarchopterus dispar
CATATATACATATATATATATATATATATATATATATATATATATATATATATATATATATATATATATATATATACTATTACAAAGTAAGTCTGAGCTTATGTTGGGTGCAATCTTACGGGAGATTTGTTAAATGCTGAGCTCATATTTGGTTAAATTCAGTTACCACAGCAAATAGAAATTATAGTCTGTTAATTAATTTCCTTTCAGGTATTAATAAAGTATTTTGTATTGAACTGAATTAAAACCTCGATAACATAAAAACACATGTACACCACAAGCATAGACAAATAAGTCAGGAAACCTCTAATTTAACAGTTTTAGCATCTACAATGTTTGATCATGGGGAAAAACTATAAAACAACTTAAGCTATGCTACTTTAACTAATTCACCCTTTTCAAATTCATTGAAACATGTTTTTAATAAAATTTAAACAGACAAATGAAAGCTGGCTGTGAAACTGTATAACGTGTCTCCTCATGGCCTAATAAGCAAATTGCCATATGGCTTACAGCACTGTGGATGATGGCTGCTAGATCACAGTTCATTTGTTCTGGGCAAGAGACTTGGCCTTTGGGCACTATGAGGGTGTCAGTATGTGCAGTGTATCTACTTACATGTTGTCTTGTGGATGGTTCTGCTGTGGTACTGAACATGTGGATGTATGTGGGGGGTTGTTATATCTCCTTCCATCTTTTGTCTGTTGCTTTATTCTCAGGTGGATGGATTGTGGTTATTGTACATAAGATTCTCTGGCTCACAGCCCTAGTTCAGCAAAACCTGGGCTCATTGAAAATAGGAACAAAGAAAAAGAATAATGTACCTATGTGAGTGAGTATATCTTGCATTTTAGATAATAATATGAGTAGAACGCACTGTATAAGTCAGTGTGATGGCTGGTATTCATCTCAGAATGAGTAGTGTGATAGCATCTTATAAGAATGAGATGTTGCTGGTTTATATCTGAAGAGATTTGTGTCATGAAAGAACAACTTGGATGTCTCAAACCTCTCTGAAACATTTTCAATTTGTGTTCATGAAGTGTAATAAAAATAAAGACTGAACATTAATTTACCCTTTATTACCATTGGCATTTGTGATGCCACTACCATTTGGAAAGTGGGTGGTCGGTATGGCTGTCCTTCGGTTTATTTCTTGAAGCATGACGTTTTGATCAGCTGTAGCAGCCCTGGAGGTGGCAGGGGTGTGGCCACGCAGCAGTGTTGCCTCTGTAAGCTGCCCTCTTGCTGTGATGTGAAAAAGGAAAGGAAACATAAAAACTGGTGGTGTTTACTCAGAAATAGAGAAATCTGGAACTAAAGAGGTTCAAGAAAAGTTGCTCACCTGCTGTTATACTGGGAGATGGCTGTTGGTGTTGGCTCCTCCACCTGCTGTAAATGGGGCACCCACACCTCAGTAAATGGGTGTAGGCTGACCTGAAGTCCCTGTTGAGGGCTCCGTAGAGGATTGGGTTGAGGGCTGAGTTAGCATATCCCAACCACAGTACCACAGGAAACTCTGGTACTACACCAGGGTCAGGATGCTCTTTTAAACCCAACACTGTGAACAAGGTGAAATAAGGTAACCAACACACAACAAATGCACCAATTACGGCTGCCAGTGTCACTGTGGCTTTGTGCTCTCGCAGAGCCACAGCTGTGACACTGGAAACCAGAGTGGTGCTGGTGGAGGGATTGTTCTTGCAGTTGTAACTGGTAATCCAAGAGGGCTGGACACTGATAATGCGCTTGGCCTGTGCCCGGGCAATCTGAAATATTCTGAGGTAGGTCCAGCACATAGCCACCAGAGGCAAGTAGAACGTGAGGAGAGAGTCTGTGAGAACATAAGGCCTGTTCAGCTCAAAACGGCATCTCCTCTCTGAAGCCCAAGGCCCGTGGTTCTGCACCGTCCCATTAACAGTGTTCCAACCCATTTGAATGGGCAGGAATGAGACAGCCACAGACACGGTCCAGACACCTGCCATGGCTAAGGCAACTCTCCAAGGCAGCATGAGTGAGGCATATCTCAGAGGCAGCGTCACTGCCAGGTAGCGATCCACACTGATGGCCAGGAGCGTGAGAATGGAGGCAGTGCACAGCATAACATCCATGGAGATGTAGAAGTTGCAGAAGACTGGTCCAAGAGGCCACTCATCATTGAGCTGAAGGAGGGCAGAGAACGGGAGGACCAAGAGGCCGAGCAGCAGGTCTGTCACAGCCAGCGACACAATGAAACAGTTAGTGAGGCAGCGGAGGCGTCGAGATGCGCAGACAGCCAGACACACCAGCACATTTCCACCCACAGTCATTAGGATGAGGAAGGACAGAATGACACCCAGCATCACTTTTGAAAACATTGTTATGGGGATTCACTGAAGACAACCTGATGGCATCATGACTGGAGCTGCATGTCAACTCTTATGTTTTCTTTTCTCTCAGTTTTTCAACAAATTGAAAGGTGATTACTTATTAATAATTAACCACATACTGTATAGGAATCCTCAACTCACATGTAATTTCTTAAAATATTTTTATTTGGAGTGCTAAGGTGTTTAATAATAATAATGCTCCATTTGGTTCCAGCATTTCTAGGATTTTCTTGTTTTTCTGTTGTTAAAAGTCTGAAAGCCTTCATCTCTCCTGTTTGTTGACCAAGGCATTCCTTCAGATCCACATTTGTGACAACATTCTTTCAAAAGTAAGATGTGTGGCAAAAAGCAACATTTGCTTCTTGACAAATTTTGCTAGTGAGACGTATAACTCAGTATGGCTGAACAACTTTCTGTCTGGTGGTTTGTTCAAAGTAGTTCATGGCATCTTAATGGCTGCTGCTCCATTTTCTATGGCTGCTGTGACATCTAGTGGACAAAAAGGAGAACTGCAGTTAGTCAGTGATAAAAGTCAAATTAATTTGTATATACAAATCACCGGACAGTTTAAGCAACATAATATGTGGAATTTAAAAAAATATATACATTTGAGACACGTGAATATTCTAACTCACACACTGAAAATAAATGACCAAATTTTGAGTTTAAAGGAACTGTAAAAAGACAGTGAGATTGTATCAGCATCATTTATTCAGGTTTTCATTTTCTTTTTAAGCATTTCAAATAAAAGAAAGTGAGAGAGAAAGAAAGAAAATCTTTTTTTAATTGGGTTATCAACTTTCCCTACTAATGTTTTACAAAAAGGCCCCAGTGAACATTCTCTATAAATAAAAGAGGCTAATGTAGAATTCATATAAAACTAAAATTTTTGATTCAATTTTCATTAAAGTCCTAGTTTAATCATCTTCAAAATGCTTTTGAATTATTCTACAAATGCTATGGATTTTTGATTGTTTTATAATAGACTTTAGACCGTGACTGATGTATTAAAAAATGTGTAGGAATAGTTTACCAGCCCAAATTCCTGCAAATGCAAGAAAACTAATTCAATGAATTAGTTTCAGCCAGTGAAACATATTGCAAACCAAAACACCAGGTTTCCCCAAAATTGTTCTTATTTTAGTGTATTTTTATCATTTAACTTTGTTTAACCAGGTTAGTTTCATTGAAATCAAAGATCCCTTTTGCAAGAGAGACCTGGTCAAGATGGCAGCAGTATAGGGAAATATACAAAAAAGAGCGGAAAACATTAACTGCATTAAAACTTACATAAAACCATGCACAAACAAGGTAGACTACAATTATGTCAACAGAGCTTTAAAGTTATTCAGTGTATCAGAGTGTGCAACTGAAGTTCAGATTTTAAGTTGCCTATAGATGTCTGTGTGCATGAACTAATGAGAAAGCAGTACAGGAAATATGTTTTCTAAATGACAAACCCAAAGAAAAGAGACATAATTGAGGATTTTCTATAGAAACAATTTATTCTCTGTGCAAAGGTTTTTGTGCAGAAATGATTCAAATATGCACAAAGTCATCATTGAATTTCTTTGGTATTTCTGCCATTAATATATTAAAATTGTAGGTCATAAATAAATGAACATGAACAGGTGGATGAATGATGACAAAGGCAAAATCTTAAATTTCAGAAGAATATGCAAGTTAGTACAGTTGGTAACATTTAAATGTAGAGGGAATATAATCTCAGTTGACTGAACAAAGTATAGACCTATCAGCTTTTCTGAAAGTGAAAACTGAGTACGTGGGAGGGTAATCAAATTAGTTTTTATTGTAATTGCCTTCAGTGTTTTCCTATCTGCATTGCTTATAAAGCTACCTCAAGTAGGCCATAAGGAAATGGCTCCAAAAATAATTTGTAGACTGTTCGCAGCTGTTAGTGTGGGTCATTGTGACTGAAGCTTCTTTCCCTGCCTAAATTTTCTTCACAGAAAACCTATGTGCTATTACTCCCACAACTTTGTTTGAGAAAGCATCAGCTGACATCCAGGCCCTGGGTTCCAGTGACTTTCTCCCACCCCAAACCCCTCAACCATCAGCTGGGCCTGTCCACAAGTTTGGGGAGACTTTCAGGGTTGTGAAGGAAGCAGAACTTGTTAACTATCAGCAACAGATAAAAAAAAACCTTGGCCATCCGGCTCTTCAGCTGGGACAGGACAGGGATTCACAAGTTTGGTGGTCTTAGGCTATGATCTGGGTGGTTTCTGGACATCCTCTATCAAGATTTTGAGTACAGGCTCCTGTATGGCCAGTGCCCTCCTCGCACCTACAGTACCACCAGCTACCATCATGAGAATGCCAGTGACTACTGTCAAGCCATTGACTTCTTGAAAGAGCATGCTTCTGACAACCACAATCATATGCAGTAGAAGAAACTCCTTCCAGGTGGTCTCTGCATGCATCAGCCTGATGTGTCAAGGGGATGCTGAGGAAACTGGCTCTGCCAGTGATTAGTGTACTTAAATTTAACATTACAGCATCTTTCAGGTTGGATACAAGGTGACGACTTTAACATGTAGTATAGACGATTTGTGTCCAACAGGCTTGACTCTTTAAAAATGTTACTCAGACTTGATGATGGCAAAATGCTGCCAGTTGTGCAGGTGTAATCTGTGCACAAGGAAACTCTACTAAAGTAAGTGTCTTTTGAAGCCCTCTCCTGCAAGTAGTTGAAGCTGCATGTGTTGTCTTGTAAATGAACTCTATATGGTGAACAGGAAGTTAAGTACAGACAACTGGTGGACCTTTTTTTTTTTTTTTGGCATGGTGAGGGAACAAATGCCTCATTTTCTCCATGAACAAAGACTTCACTTTACAAGACACCAAGCTGTATACAGGAAGCAACAAAACAGATTGTACTTTTTGAGGAAGCATGGGTTCTTCAGGGTTCAATACTTATCTTCTATATGTCTGGAGAGTGCAGTTTCATCTGCAATCATCATGTGGGGGGGGGGAATAGCATCAGAGCCAGTGACTTAAAAACTGAACAAAGGGTGGATGTGTGTTGGGGGTTGCTGTAGAGGTCTTGGGTCTTATTTTGTTGAACAGATAAATCGCATAGAAAGCGAAAGAGAATGGACAACACTCTCCATCCTCTTCACAACATGGTGATTAGACAGTGTCAAGATGCATCAAGGACAAATAAAACATGATAAACCTGAGCACAGCAAAGGGTCTCAAATCAGTTTTTTAAAGATAAGTTTAAGCTGAAAAAAGGACAAATTTTTCAATTTATATTTAAAAGTAAAACATTTTGAATTTGACAGAATGAGGGTTTAGGTGTTCATAAAATATGGTAGACTGTCAAGAGGGCTGGTGAAGGACACACTCACTCCCTCTCTCTCACACACACAAATCTGTTGCAAGACAAAAATGCATATATTTGTGACAAATTTGGTACTAACCATTAATATATATGCAAATAGTTGTAAGAACAAGTACAAAAAGAGGAAGGTGCTTGAATACATGCCAGCAATACAACCAAATAGATGATCTGTGGGAAATCTTGGTTATCATGTGTTAGACATGAGACGTTAACTTCTGACGTTACATTCAGTTGCTTGAAACTAATTTACCTAATTTTTTCTAATACAACAGGCCTCCAGCATGCTGTTTTTAATTCTTAAGTGTCTCCACATGGCCTTTTATTGTGAAGTGATGCAATATAATTAAGGGCTAATAAAATAATCTTACTTTACATATTTAGTGGTTTATTTGCAACTTGATTTTTTTGCTCTCTTTGATTATAATGAATAATGAGACACTTGCCACACTTGGTTAAGAGGCACTGGCTTGTCACTTCTAAAAAAGAAAAAAAAGGCCATTGAGAGATGGACACATTGGCTTAACACCAAGAAAAGAAGAGAGAGACTGTGACTACATAATGAAAATAGCTTCGGAAGAAAGGTTTTAATTAAAACTTTGCCCACAGCAGCCTGAACTCTTTTAATCTGCACAGTCCTGTCACTGAGTGCTGTTTTGAACTCCTTCCAGGGAAAACAGTGATAACCCAGGAGCCAGAAACCCACGAAGTGCAGCTCTCAGATGCAAATTATGTCTGAGTCAATATATCTCACACGACTTCAGAGTGATGACTCACACATTTCAGTCATTTTCATCATCAAATCTTTTTCTCACAGTGTCGGTCACTTGCTCAGTTTATCTGTCACAAACTTGGTCACACTTACAACTGAAGCTGTGTGGGCTGGAGTCCACACGGTCCCGGGAGAATTCCAAATATGGACAGGCCTTGACATTACGCTAGCATTAAGGGAGTAATATTTTTTTCATCTATTTTTGTTGGCATCTTTGTGCCAGCACCTGTCCAGGTTTACAGGGATTTTTGAGTTGAAAATGGTGAACTTTATTTTTTTTTTACCACCATGTTACAATAATGTCAGCCTGAAAATCTCCATCCAGTCTAAAAACCCCACAGTGAATCATTTTTTCATGAGTCAAGATTGTAATACAAGATTCAAATAATTTACATTACTGAATACCATGTCACAGTTAATTGAGGCATTGTTGATGGTAAAATGCTAATGAAAGTCAATTAGAATAATTTTCCATCCCTATCTCTCCATACCAACAACAGCAAATAAAAAAAATAAATCCTGCTCATACATGACTGACCATCTCCTGTCTCACAAAATTATTATTATAGTTGTCCCAAATGACTAATAGTGTTATCCCACTGGTTTTAGTGATCACACACATGCACACAAGGCTGCATGGACACAGATGGACACTAACACAAACTGTAACATCTGTGTGAATAATGGATTTTGAGGACTGTAATGGATTGTAATGACCACTGAGTGCTCTGTTTTTCACAGGATGTAAAGACTGCTGCTTTCAGGGGTTTTCTGCACAAGAATGTTTTGTGTGTTTAAGTCACAAGAAAGGTTTCCATGGGCTAGTAGTTTTAACACATGCTCAAAGAACTCATCATATACATGTACCAACTGCATCTATAATCTTGCAAAGTTTCACCATCAGAGAAGCTCATATGACAACATGCAATTAATTCTCGTTGTTTACACTTTAAAATATTCTACCTGGAAATTTAGTTGGACAACATTTTAATTTCTTATTTTGAAGTTAACATTTTTCCTGTGGAAGTGTTTTCAAGAAAAAAAAATATGCAGGTACATATTGTATTGTTTTCAATCACTTTAAGAGTTGTTCACAAACTGCCCCTTCCCCTATACAATGGCATACTAGGATGAACCAAGATTGTTTGTTTCTGAGGGCTTTCTCATCTTTTAGGGTTTGGGATGCATTCTTGAAAGAAAGTGTCAGGAAAAGTGGGAGAAGACATTGCATTAACTACCTGGAGGTTGGAGTGCAACCTTATCCTGTTGTAGTGAGGACTTCTACATGGGAGTGCACTACACTGTACATTTCATAATTAACCTTTAAATTATAAACCTTTCCCATCACTGATGAACAAGAATGACCCAAACCCACTCGTATCTCAATATTCATATGCCACTTTGTGATTCTGAAAGAATACATCTTGCCAGTGTTAAATGTACACATCTATGGTCGAGACCAGAACAATCAGTCATTTGTACTAACAGCTATGACCTGCTTTTCAGCCTGATGAGAGTCAGTAGTTAAAGCTCCTATAAAGGTTCTCACAGATTCAGTTACAGCATTAGTTATATTAGATTTTGATGTATATTTTTTTAATTTGTCACTATAAGGGTTGAGAATGAAGCTGAGAGATTTTCTCTCTGGAAAATATGCTTTGCATTTCTAAGTGGCTTCATTAGACTTCTTCCAGCAGTTGACTATTGTTGTAGCTGTTTTTGATCCAGTTCATTACAATTAGCCGACAATAGACATGGTAACCATATGTGTAATTAAATAAGGTGTTTTTGAAAATGCCTTCCCTTTTTCAAACCTCTTTGCAATAAAGACATAGTCATCTTACATGCTGTTTGCAAAAACTGAAGGAACTTTAAAGAAGATTATGCAATTTTTAAATAGTTAATGCACTGTTTTAAAATGCACATATCATAATCTGATTGCCTAGCTCCTTATCCATTGTGGTGGTAAACAGTATGGGTTGATAAGATGAAATTTTAAGTGGTAATTGTTTGGTCCTCCTTGAAAGCTTTCTTTGCTCCTTGCTTACATCAACCATCATAAGAAAGATGCAAATGAGTGTTGGATGCTTCATCCTGCCTCATACTAATCCCTTGTTACTCAGTAGTGATCTGGTGAAAACAACCCAGTTTTAGGCATTACGATGAAAGGCAGGCAGGAAAGGAGCTGGAGCCCTGGTTCATTTCAATACATGATCTAAGACTCACTGACAGAATAAATGTGAAAATCAGTCTGTTTTTTTTATATTTAAGAGTTCAATGTGTTTTATAAAACAAATAAAGCTATATCTGCTCTTTCTCATAGCAACCTCGTTTTATTACACATAAAATGTAAGCATGTATTTGAACGTGCCTACCCTGAGATAGGAAAATAAAAGTTATTTTACTATTAAAATGAGGGCTTAAGGTAATAATATATTCACCTGTTCCATTAAGTTTTTAGAAGGTCCTGAGATTGTGCACTGTTTCAAGTCTTGGATGGTGATGAACTAAGGTGTCTACGTGTTGGGCAAACAAAAATCCAACACCATTATTTTACTGCAGCAGCTTTGATATTGCAAACCCAATGAAATTTCTTTTAAACCATTTTCTAAACATTACTTGTCTAACAAAGGAAGAGAGGTTATGAGATTTAACAATATACATTTCATTAGTTCTCATTATAATGCTGATAGGGCCTATACATGCTAGAAGTAGATCCATCAGAACAGTATAATGCAATCAAGCATTTGAAAGGTTCATTTATGCAAACGTAATTCAACAGAGCACCTTGGACTTGGATCACTACCTTTTTTTGCATTTGTAAAGAACTCTATAACAGTGTGTAGCTTTGTAAGTGTGCTAATTTCTATCTTTGTGTTTGTGTGAAGGAGAACTGTGAATGTGTGTATTCCCACAGCTACCCTCCTCCTTTTTCTTCATGTTATCTTTTACATAGAGACCAAGGGTGGTGGAGTGGGTGCTTGGGGCGACACTGCGGGGGCTTTTGGGTGGGACGGTGTGTTGGGTTGTTGCTAGCTGGTGCATCCTGATCTGTGGCGGGATGTCATGCAGCTGTCCTGGTGTTGCCTTTTGTTGCAGGATGTGGCCTCTTGTTTGCCAATGCTGCTGTGTTGGGTATGGGCAGTGGGTGGCAGGGGGTGACAGTTGTAGCTGCTCTGCTGTGTCGTGTTATGTTGACCCTGTTCTTTCTTCCTTCTCCTTCTCCCTCTCTGCTGTCTTCTTCTCCTTTCAGTGATGGTACTGGCAGTTGGTGGGGCGGTGGTCTCTTGGGTCAGTTGCTGTTTGTGGCCTTGGTGCTGTGGACTGGGATGTGGTTGCCTGGTTGAGTTCAGACCTGGGCCTCCTGTCGGTGAGGGCTGCAGGTGCCTTTTGGGCTGGTCTTTCAGCTGTGATGGGGAGCTGGCTGGTGGTTATGTGCTCGTGGGGGATCTGGGGTAGCCGGGGAGGATGGTGGTGGTGTTGGTGGTGATGATGATAATAACTATACTTGTTATTGTTTGTAGTACTACTACTAGTTATAATACCAGCAATAAGGATATTATGATTGTTAATATTATTACTGGCTTGATGGTTGCTGTTGCTGAAGATGTCTTTATTATCACTATCATTATTATTATTATTATTATTATTATTATTGTAACTGTGTATTTACATGCATGTGTACCTCTCCCTTTCTGTGCATATAAGTATATGTACAAGTACATGTATGTGTATATGTATATGAGTGCATGCTTGCTGATTTGTATTTGGATGTATGTTTATACATGTATACATGTAACAGACATTCAAAAATACTTATAGGCTTTACAGATCTACATGCATCACACACACTCTTTTCTGTTTGTCCTTGTCTTCTCACATCTGTTTGTCTGATGTTAGTATGTCTGTCGTTTTTACTACAACACAATTCACCACTAAGAGACAACACACAAACACCAACAGTAATCACCACACTGCACCCATCACTGGCTTGTCTTTCTATTGCTCTTGTCCTTTCATGTCTCACATCAGTGAGTTTAGTCCTCCCTGTTAGAATCAGGAATTCAAATGTTAATAAAATAGGCTAGATGCAACTGTCAAAGAGGGCTAGTGAAGGACAGACAAACCCTCACACACACTCATGCACCTGAAGAAAATTAACATCTGCTGCAAGATTAAAATGCATATGTATATCATAGATAAAGGTTTTACCAAATCATGGAACTAATACATAACCTCATAGTTGTAAAAAAAAACAAAAACAACAAAAAAAAAGAGAGAGAGAGAGAGAGACCAAGTGATATACTGTAGAGAGAAGAAAGTGATATTGGGTTGCTTGGTAACAATTGTATATTCTGACCTGGGGAAGGATGCTCTGGAAGTGTGAAATTGAAACACCCTATGCAACAGCCATAACCGCAGACCGTCAGGGGGATCTAACACATCAAATATGCATGGACACTAACAGCAGGCCTTGCTGTGGCGTGCACACATAAACAAACATAGATAGACAGGGATAATTAATTGCCCTTATTGTGCCAGTCTTAATACGGCTACATGGCATTCACATGGCAGTTTTATCGACTGCTTCAACATGAAAAGTAGCTGTGGATTTACAGAGAAACAGTAATCTTTCAGCCTATGTTGGCCAATATAAAAGCCTGCTTCCTGTCACAACTTTACACACACTGATGTATGGTCAAAAGCTCTGTGGCCAAGTTTGAATTCAAAGGATTTCAGGTCAGAGCAATTTCTTGAAGCTGAGCATAGCACTTTAGATTTCAACAGAAGTCACTCAGCACCTGAAGTAGACACTATGAGATGGTATAAAAATGTTCTGTGGTGATGAAGTCGCTGTGAAAGAAAAAGAAGACGGGAGGTGGTGTGTTGTTTAATATTGTAGTCATGGAGAGTGTTTGAATCCATTGATGATGTAACCTTAATGTGATCGAGATTCGTAGTGACTTCAACAAAGCAAAAACTAGAAATGAAAAAGCTAAATTTCAAGCTCCCAGCGAAAAGCCATGCATTAGTGGTTTTCATCGTTTTCATCGTTTTCATCGTCATAACTCCGTTAGAGTTGAGAATATTATATATATATATATATATATATATATATATATATATATATATATATATATA
>JAOWBL010000002.1:7519157-7536576 GCA_028564865.1 Zenarchopterus dispar
TATATATATATATATATATATATATATATATATATATATAAATATATATATATATATATATATATATATATATATATGGACTGTCACACACACACATTGGCAATACACCATACATTATGACCCCCCTGGAGGGGCAACTCAGACAAGGAGGGCAAATGGGCTGCAGCCTGGGTAAAAATAGCCTGTCCCTGTGCATGTTCTTTGAATATTGTAGACTGATTATGAAACCTGCGATGCTCACTGCTTTGAAAATGGTGCCAAAGTCCTTCTGAAAAGACCTGTTAATAATAATACCCACTGAGAATTATAGAGTGGTAAAGCACAGTTCCAAATAGTATGAAAATATATTTTAATAAAATGCATTTTACTGTAGACCAGAGCTCCCTGACAGTGTTCCTTGAGGGCCTTTAGGTTTTAGACGTTTCCCTGATTTAAACACATCTGATTCAAATGAGTGAATCTTTAACAGACTTGTGCAGACCTTGATGACTACCGGATGGTGATGAGTTGATTTAAATAAAGTGTGTCTGATCAGGGAAGCATCCAAAACATGCAGGGCAGCTGCCTTCGGGGACCTCTGATGAAAGAACAGCGCTTGAATGGCAGAGTACACTGTCCTTCAATACCAACATGCACTCTCACAATTTTAAAGATGTTTAATTGAATTGAAACACTTTATAAAATCTGTCTTTATAGATCATCATAATTTTACTGACAAATAAACAAACGTTTGGCATCAGTCACATAACTCTACCTCAGCTCTTGTGTGGAGGAGGAAATACCAGAAGAGAAAAAGAAAAAGTGAGGCAGTGGTAACTGATGAGTTGAGTTTCTGATGAAACAGTAGACTGACGTGTGTTAAACTGTAGATACATTTGATTGATGTCACTCCACTGTGCAGTCTGGAGTGAGGTTTGAATTTCTTCTTCAGGGTCTACAGGAATCATTATTTATAGCTGTGTAAGTGCAGCTTACTCCACAGGTGCAGCAGCAATTGATTGAAAAAGGCCAAGCTTCAGCTATCTGAACAGAATGTCAGAGAGGGATTAAGTGTAATCTTGATTTTGTGCAATTTAATACTTACTTTTAAACACAAGGAGTTAAGCTAAGACATTAGTCCTATGTGAGCTGGCTTCGTCTAATATTTTCATGCCCCATTTTCCTGCTTAAAACAACCTATCTCCAGTTGCCAAGTCTTCTTATTAAAGACATCATCCTTGAACATGTGTGCTTCTTTCTGCAGAGTGCCGTGATGTGCTGCTACCCATGATGCTGCGGGAGTTAAGTGGGGCACTGGCCAGTATGGCTGACGGACCTCATGATGACAGGAGAAATAGCTTGGAACTGCTCAACAACATTCTGGAGGTTCTCAGCAGAAATAATGTGGTAAGATACACAATAAACACTGATACACTCACATGCAAAACAAACACATCACCGGCAGCCAAATGAAGGTTTTTTTTTCCTTTGATTTGTTTTTTTAATTGCCTATGCAAGTTGTCAACAATGTTCTCTGTCTTTGAAGTAAAGTTAGATCCTTTCTTTTTTTAACTTCCCTATATTTATTTAAATCTGCTAATGAAGCAGGAGAAAAGAGAAGATTTTCTGCAAAAAAAGTGTAAATTAACAAATGAAGTGCAGTGAAATGAATTTCATGAGATGAATTTGTTAGAAATATGTAAATAAAAAGAAGATGGTGGCAGAGAGCCAGACCACCAAGACAAGCAGAAATAAAATCGCTGAATAAGCAAACTATGCTGGATTCATTTTTTAAATGAAGAATAAAAGAAAAAAGACCAGAGAAATGAACGGTTCTTACACTTGCACGACAATGTTCAAAAACGTAATGTAAAAAAAGAGCTAATAGTTAAACAGACACTGACAGTTACAATGATGTGAAAAAACAATAAAAATAAGAATACATATATATTTACTTTTAAAGAATAACCTGTACAAATCCATTACTTGAGTGACTAATGTTTAATAAAAAGTGTGACCAGTTCTGTTGAAGAAGAGGTTTTGGGGTCTGGAGCATTCAGCTGCACTTTAACACAACACCAAGGAGGACAAACATCAGCAATGACCTTAAAAAATACATTTTTCTGCCCATCATTCTAAGAGGGCCATTTTCAAACAATTTAGTCTAACATTTTACAGTGAGAAAGAATTATTCATTTCAAGACAGTTGGCTATCTTCACATGAGTGGACAAAAACAAGAAATACTTCTCAGATTAAAAGAAAGAAAAAACTCTGTAAACCTACAGGTCCGTTTGCAACATTGTACGTTAACAAACAGAGAGATTTCTGGAACAATGTCTTTTGGACAACAGAGAGCTGAATGGTGATGGATGGCTATAACAGACAGCGACACATTTGACAAAAACCAAACACAGCATACCAGCGTCAACACCTCAAACCAGCTGTGAAGTACAGTTGAGGAGAGGTGGTTGTTTTATTGTTTTTTTTGCAACAAGACTTGGGCACTTTGCAGTCATTGAGTCAATCATGAACTCTTGGACACACTAGAGTATTGTAGTGCCAAATGTGAAGGCATCTGTTCGACAGCTAAAGGTTGGATGAAATTGGGACATTGATCCCAAGCACCAGCAAATGAGCACCAAAACGGCTGAACAAGAGATGATTCATCTCTTGTTCAGGCTCTCGCAATGGCCCAGTAAAAACCCAAACCGGAAGCCAATTCTACTGAATCCTTATGGTACTTATTACTAGCTTTTTATTTTTTCTAGTTCTTTTCTGGTCTCCTTTATTATATTATTTCAAAGGCTGAGCTGTAGGTGGAGGAATTTTAGAATAAAATAATAGCAAGAAAGGGAATGAACAGGTTTGAGATGTAATAACACAAACACAGAGGAAGCAGTAGTAGGTGTTGGGGTCACCTCCTCCCTGTCAATCATCATTTTCTGCCCTCTTTGTTTTTTCAGCTTCCTCTTTTTCTAGTTTTGGGTAGTACCTGATTAAATGTCACACAAGATAATAAATAAAAATAAGACAAACCAATCAGCATTTAGGCCAGTAACATCCAGGCTTTAACAAGTAGGCAGAAAATTGAGACAACTTGCAATAGATGGCTCCAAACCCTGCAGACAACATGTTTCTAAAGACTTTCCATTTGTTGGGTCCCAGTCTAACCAGCATTATTTATTTGGGGACTGTCATTTCGATCGTAAGCTGGTGTGGCTCACTTCAAACTAATGTCTCCATGTTTCTTGCAAATGGGACAAACCTACCTGGCTATCGTCCTGGAATAAGGAAACAGTATTTAACGTTTAGCAGACAGAGGGAGCATGATTACTCTCATCTCTCTCCTCCTGCTTTGAGATACTTGCCAGAGAAACTCTTTCCAGGAGACCAAAATACCTGAAGTGAGCCAGTAAGATTTACTGAAGGCTTATTTAGATTCAACAGCTGCTCCTCAACCCATGTGGATGTCTGAGTGAAGAGTGTGTGAGGAAGTGAGGTAGAAACCGTATGCAAGATGGCACACGCAAATGCTGACAGAGTTGTTTATCTCGCCAGTGCCCCCCGGGCATTGAGTCAGTGCTTTTAATGTGGTTTAATCACACTTACCTGATTTTCATCAGACCCTTCAAATCATCTGCCATCAGACTGCCAAAGTACTCACACATACATACACTTCTATACACACACACACAGACACAATTTCATTAAATAGGAAAGAGTTGTTTTTTTTAAAGAGGAAGTATTAAAAAAGTATGCCTGGGTTTTTTTTCTCACTTTTATGAACTGCTGGACAGCTTATATTAGACCTAATTTTAAAAAAACCCAAAAAACTATTGCCATAAAAATATGGTTTTCACAAGTGTTTCCTATAAAACCTTTATAGGTTAATTTCCTGCTATTGTTTTACATGTTCACTATAATGTAAGAGCTTACATATCCAGTTTTTCTGTGGTAACATAAAAACACATCTTAACTTCTTTGGTCGTTTACATTTAATTTTCAAGCAATTCTTAAATAATTTCCAGAAGCAATTGTCATAAAAATGGCATAGAGGATTTGAGTGTCTCACTATCACCAACACTTCACTATGTCTATTTATTTCTTTCAGTCTTTTGACTTAGTCAAAAAAGTTCAGAGTTTATTATTATTCACATTCTATTTTACAGTAAGTTTATGGACGCATTTCTTCATAATGTGAAGGCAGTCTTTATTTAGATTTAATGGATGTTATGTAACTATGTGGCATCAAAGGAGTATGCAATATACAATATTTTAAATCAATAACTAAAATAATTAAAAATAATACTTAAAAAAAAGAATTTGGTGGATGTAAGATATATATTTTAATGATGACCTTCTAGAGTTTCCAGCCTGTCTTTATGACTTCGTTTTGATGTTACTGAACTGGCCATCATGCCTGTTGATACCCACATGTGAGTGTAATTTTTTTCTAGCCTTTTCTTCTCTGAATAAAACATATTTTTTCACTTTAGGCAACTCTTAGGCAGAGAGGCCGAAGGTAAAAATTTACGAGCAGCTTCACTTCCTGTTTTGGCTACATTTGTTTTGGTCAGTGTGTCTGCAGTAAGAACTACACACAGTGATTCTTCCTTCTGACAACAATAAAAATTAATGACAGTGAACACATCACTTCTTGTCCGCTACTACAATAATGTCTGAGTCGAGCTTTAATGGAAAGCTAGCAAGCAACTACTCATGAGTCTCAAGCTGCAGACCTTTCATTCTTCCCTCTCAAATCAGATCTTTGGGAAAAACAATCCACTCTGTTATTTGAAAGGGCTTAAATCCAATTTGTGTCTCTCGCCATAACTAACCTGTCTCCCAAGGGTTCTGTGGTAATAATGTGGCGGTAAACAGCTGTGCTGGTAATGCGTGCCTCCCATACTGAGGTCCTTTTAAGCCTGTGCAGAAATCTTTTTCAGACAGTTTATTTAAACATCTGATCTCAGATTGCTGTCCTCCACAGCCCTTTGATTGTAGTTGCACTGATTCAGCACAGCGCTGCATACTTTGATGGCATTACTGTGTGTCTCACATAGCACATGAGACATGTAAGAGCAGCAAGAGTATCCAGACAGAGAGAGAGACATTTAAAAGCTTGCTCTAAATGGCATTGTCATCGCAGATGGTGTCAAATTATATTTTAATTGAAATCCATTTAATGATTTAGATTAAGTTTGTGTCTTAAAACCAGTAGGTTTCTTGTGGCTAAGAAACAGTAATCAAAACTGGGAAAAGTCTAAATAGAAAGATCTTGATCAATAAATTTGTCCACGATATTTCCATCTAGACAAGAGGAGGAACAGAACAGGCAACCGGAAGTCTACAT
The DNA here is from genome assembly GCA_028564865.1 of Zenarchopterus dispar. NCBI lineage: Eukaryota > Metazoa > Chordata > Actinopteri > Beloniformes > Zenarchopteridae > Zenarchopterus > Zenarchopterus dispar. Next base: position 7,524,491 of record JAOWBL010000002.1, read on the forward strand.
ACGTGTATTAAAGGCCTTTTGCTGTGCACATGTCTGCACTGATGTGTGTGTTCTATTGGTGCATGGGGTTCATTTTCATCAGCACTTATGTCCAGATTCTGAAAAGATTGATTTTTTTTCTTGTTGTGTTTGATCCATTTTCCATTCTGAAGCAGAGTCAAACTTTGAGCTTTGCGCAGCGGAGCTCATACAAGGAGAAAATGACAACACAAATAAAAACTGATAAGTTGGCAGTGTTGCACCAAAGTTACAGCTGAGTGGACGATCTCGAGAGACCAGATCTGTATTTTTCAGTGTTTGTGTGTGTTTGATTTTGAAGAACCTAATGGTCTTGTTTATTTTTGTTTTTCTTCTCATCTTTCTCTGTTCTCCCTCACCTCCTCTGTCATGCTCTTGCTCTGTGCCTCTGTTTCTGCCAGGGAGAAACATTCCAGCATATCCAGGACATTGTGGTGTCTCTCCTGAGGATCATCAACCAGACAGTGATCACAATGGGCCGCGAGCACGCCCTGATTGTAAGTACATTTACACCTGCGATTATAACTTATGCATACAGTATGCTGCTTGTCATCCAAGTCATATTTTGTGTCCTTTTATAGGTGGATTATAGATAGCAAAAAAAAGAGCCCATTTCCGTAGACAAGGGTCTGTCCTTCAGTGTGCGTGTGTGAAACAAAGCAAAATGACATCAGCCTCTTTTGTTTAAAATGCACATTTTATTGCACATACAAGTGGAAGATCAGGAGAAGAGGGGCTTTGTGAGAGCTCATGCTCTGTTAAGGGACAGCTTATAAAAGTGCTATGACAGGGCATTTTGGTTATAGACTGGGTAATTAGTGTGGTGTCATCTGGGACTCTAATTAAGGGCATCTTGTCATCCAGAGGATGCTGAAGTAGGTTCTTATGAGGTTACTGGCTATGATCAAAAGTGCTGTTGAGGAAGCTCTGTGCAGATGTTGAGTTTGCCTGTATTAAAAAATATATAAAGGTCTGTTTGTGTGTTTGCGTCAGGGACAGGGCCGTACACATTTTATTTTAGTTTTCATTTCTCCTAACAGACATTACTTCCAGTGTCCTTTGTTTTTTTTCCCTCTTCTGATTTAATTTTGCGAAGACATTAATTCTTGAGTAGAATTGTTCTTTTATGCAGCATATTGAACCTATTAATCTTTTTGAACATCTTGGTAGATGCATTGACCCATATTAAAACAAAGTTTTATGTTGCTCAGTGGACGCGTATGTGCCCATTAGAAATGGCAGTATGATATAAATGCTACAGAACACTCTTAGGAATTTGTAACTGTGAACAAAGCTTTTTTTTGTTTGTGAATGGTGAAGCAACTAGATTATTCTGGTTCCTCTGTTTAATATACCAAGTAGCTCACTTTTTGTTCACGCAATAAAACTCTCCACATCACTGCATTTCAACAGAACACCCTTTTGCACAATTTATGCAATGTAAGTAGGAAAAACTTCACACATCATCGAGCTTTTAGTGTTAATGATACAGAAATCACTGAAGCTGTGTTAAATCAGATTTCACAGATATATTAAAACATTATACAGCATTAATACTGGCCAGTCTTTAACAGTGACGTGACGGGCGGTCTACCCCAAGTTTGTTCTGGATGAGAAATACAATAAATGCATGCGAGTATGGGAGGGTAATTCCTTGTATTTCAGTGGGTTTTCTGTGTGTGTAAATGAGTGCCCACAAGCCTTTTTGTGCATATACTGGTGTGCATTATGCATGTGTGTTTGAAAATCATTGAAACAATACTGAGCTCACGGCAAAACATTCCATTTTGGGTGGTAATAAAGGAGAGATCCAATCTCTCCGTTAGCTATTGTTGACAGAAGTTTTAATTATCTGACAGAGTCAGTCTTTGATCAGCTGCCTATCACATTGTCTCTTAGCGTATTCTCCAAACAGTTCCCACTCTTCTTTCCAAAATTTTGCTGATCCTGTGAGAAACCTCTGCACTTCCGGACAGGTCATCATTTTGTTTTCCACCAGGATCCTTTTCGTACTTCAGGTGCTGCTACATTCAATTTTTGTTTGGCTGCCATACCTTCCAAAGGCAAAATATTTCAAGCAACTTAACTCCTTGGACTTTTTAAATGATTGCAGGTCCCCTGCTTATTGATGCAACGCCTATCTTTCTCAACAGTCACTCAGCCAAGCAGGGATCAATATATCTGTCTGATATTCCAAGGCTCGGTGCTGGTTCTGTCATAGGTTTGGTTATGAAGAGCAGTGTCCTCACTTTCAGTTGAAAGTTTGTTCACAAATTAGCTCCTGACATCCTGCCAAGCAAGCTGCAAAAGCAGAAATGATCTCCTTTGACTGAAAAGAAATGTGAACATCCCTTTTTGTCCTCCTTTTCATCTTAAGTACTTTTATGTTTTCTACTTGGTAAATTTTGCTGAGCTTAGGATGGGTTCCTATGATAAAAGCGACATTTACATGGCTGACGTTTGGAAAAGAAAGCTCCCTCTGAATTTCATTGAAGAGACATCAGACCTACACAAGAGTGGTTATTTCCACAAATGTACAAATCCACTTGCGGCTTTCGCAGAGATTAGAGCCACCAGAAACACTTCTTGCGCAATTTCTTGACCCGAGCCTTGGTGCTGGGACGACTGGAGGAAGATGGGACTGGTGGGATCTTGGTTAGAGTTGATGCAGGTACATCATATTCCCCCTCAAGGGCTTCTATTACCCCCTGGAAGCGTCCCTCCTGCTGCCGAAAATCATGCTCCACACTGCAGAAGAGAGATGAAAAGCAGCCAAAGAGGGAGCAGGCACAGATGAAGAAGAAACAGTAAGTGCTAATTAGTGGTAGGCTCACTGTAAACGAAAATCAAATTTGGATAAATAGGTAAAATCATAGAAAATTAGATCACATCTACAGCTGAAAAAGAGAAAATGCGGATGAAGATGTAGAAAGAACCAAAAGAGGATGATTGAAAGAAAAAGGGATGGAGGAGATTGGTGACATTAAATGTAGTCAGAAACAGAGATTTTAGTTGTGAAGAATGGTGAGATGTATACACCTTTAGTACACATACACACACACACACACACACACACACACACACACACACACACACACACACACACACACACACAAGCCACCAACTCAGCACTCATTTCACGTCCAAAGTATTCTTCTGCACTTCATGCACCAGTAGATCACAGGCTGGTGAGATGAGAGGGGTGGAAGGAGAATGAGGAAGAGAAGAGGGAAATGGAGGTGAAGACCATTTGCACAATGGAGGAGCTAAAATGAAGGAGCAAAGGAGGAACTTTTTTTGCCTTTCCGATAAGTTCAAAGCAGATTCTCCAGACTTTCTTTTTCTATGCTTTTATCCCCCCTCCCCTGTCTCATCTCTCCTGAGCTCTTTTTTTCTCTGAAGTGCCCATGGCTCCCGGTCATAATGTAGTAAACTGAGTTTTTTCTCCTCCATTTTGGTAAATGTGTGTTTGTGTGTTTGCTGAGCTGGATTAAAGGGGTGGAGCTCCTCACGGCCTGGCATCTGGAGTTAATGAGGCAGATGATGAGGCATGGACAGCAGGGACAACTTCCTATCATTCCTTCTACGTATGTCCCAACTTCCAAACTCATAAAGTGCCTACAAGTGAAAGTGTTTACCACTCTTGTAGTAGCTCAAATATATTCATCATGACCTGTTATTAATATACCAGTTTTATGTTATTTTGTTCAGGTAAAACAACTGCTTTTTTCCCACCTTATGCCTGAACAAAAGAACCAAAAACTGCTGGTTATCACTCTGCTATTGGACATGTATATCCCCCGCAAAAAGTCCACAGTTCAGTTACAAAAGAAAAAAAAAGGGAACGTTAAGGGATTTATAACATTAGGCAAAGAAAAGGAAGCAGCAGAGAAAATGAGTGAGGCAAAAACATTAGAGGATGAGTATTAGCAGAGGTATTGATGACAGAGAAGATCCATCTGGCCTCCCTGAGAAAACAGCACAGGGACTGAGAAAGTGAGGGAATGAGGAAGAGGAGTAAAATCTCTGATGGGCACAGAGGAAGGGAGATGGTATCCATGAATAAATAATACAAGAGATATACCCTCACAACAAATATGAAAAAAAAACCCATAAAACATACAGCAGAGGAAAAGATGACGTGTTCCACCTGACACACATTTACTCAGTTCACACTGTATCATCTTTAAAGTGGATGACTTTTTTGTCAGGTCTTTCTTTATCCTTATAACAACTGTGTATTTCAGCATCCTCATGTCTCAGTCCTGGTTAACAAACCCCTCTACCAACTTCTACCTCTCTCCTTCTCACTATGATTTGTGGGATGTCAGCACTATGGAAAACACGGCAGCTCGTAATTCATTCTGCAAGCTGTCATCTTCAGTATTTTTGAAATAGCATGAGTGTGTGCTGTTGCAGTTGTTGCTTTCATCTTTGTTAGGGACTGGTGCATTTTTAATATATGTTTTTTAAGTAAGTGAGAACATGTTGTGGAAAGGAGGCATGTGTAACATAGTGTGTTATAGGTGTGCTGACATGCTGGTATATGTAGTTATGTGTGTTGGGCCTGGTTAAACTTCAGGAGAAAACAGGAGCCGTCTTAAATCCCCTAGTCTCTCGTGATAAAGCTTAATTAGATCTGACAATGCCAAAACATGCTTAGGCAGTCAACCCACGTCAAACCTTTTTTTTTTTTTTTTGCACCGCTAATAACTAGGAGGGGTGTTTCAGTCCCATGTTAAATTCGTCCTCAGCTTGCATGCCTCTCTCTCCATCTTCCCCTCCCTTCTTTCCAGATTCATAAAGGTTGTTACTGTCCAGTCAAAGAAATCCAGCATGTGTTTATTACAGAGCTGTTAAGAAGCATATTCTTTAATGAGAGTACAAAAAGTATGATAGATTTCTTCATTAACATGTTTCAAATAGTATGTTATGAATTTATTGGACAAAATGTGCCTATCTGCAAGGTGCGCATATGAAAGTGAACTCCTAAGGATCTAATAAAAGGGGATTTCCCTTTTTTTGCTGGATTAATCACCGTACACTTTATATTTGCATGTGCCAAAGAAATAACAATTGAGGTAAAGTAGAAGAAGAAAGAACATTGCTTACATAAGGGGGGAGAGAAGTGTTGTGTAATTATCTGAGAAATACACCTGAAAAACAAACACGAGAAGAAACAAGTCCTTGTGTTTCTCTGTTGTAAGACATTGCATTGCATAGTATGTTGAAGCTACAAAGCAGATTTATAAAGTAAGCAAATAGAGTACTTTCTTTCCTGTGATTTTTTTAAAGTCAAGGAGCTACACATATTTAAAACATTATAAAAGCAATTTTGCTTTCACATTTTGTGAAAACAGTTCCATTAAGTTTATCAGCAGTTTCACCGTCTTTGTGGAAATGCAGATTAAAATTGCAAGCAAAACCTTTTCTGTGTTTTTTCCATTTAAGTGTAATGTTATGTTATGTAAGTTATAGTGCTGTCACTCACAATGTTTTACATTGTAGACTCATCCTCCAGTGCTAAAATGTTAAATGTCACACTTTCGTGGATCTGAGTTGGATCTCTTGTTTTGACTGACAGGTGGTCCAGTATATAAGATATTCCTCTGCAAAACATCACATTTGTGAGGCTGGACCCGGTTTTTTTCTGTTGGATTTTTTTTCCCTCTATATATAACTTGCATATAATTTGTATTCGTTACAAATGTATAAACTGTTCATCCCAAAGTTAATAATCATCTAACTGCACGTGGTATAACCCACCCATGTCCACTGGATATGAACAAGTATGCACATGGACAATCATATCCGTGTGTGTTCAGCATGCATGCAGATCAGGATGAATCCATACATGGATCAGAAGTCTGATCATAGTACAGTCTTTCCCTCCTGATGCTCATTTACACTAATAATGAAAAGGCTTCTTCTCAGTTAATTAAGAACAAGGAGAACAAATAATCAAATTCAGAGAAAGCCTGGGATGCGAAGAAAAGATGAAGGAAGAGGGACTGGAACAGTAAAATAAAGAGGAGGCAGAATTATGGAGTATTATAGAAACAACGGTCCTGTAAAATGTGTCTCTACCCTCAGAGAAAGAAAGGGAGCTAGATAAAGAGATGGCTGGATGTAGAAAAATATATTTTTTCAACCCTGAGGGAAACAATGGCTTCCAAAGGAGATTAGTCTGTGGTTTTCTATGAGTTTAAACAAGCAGAGTGAGCTTAACTTGTGGCCTTGGTCTTGTACACTGGATGGAAATGCAACGCAGATGACACAGTTTTGACGGTTGGAAGACAGAATGAGGTATGGTTGGTAAGGGGCAATCAGTTTAAAAGTCAAAGATGACAGAATTGGTTCAAGCATGAGGCTGAATTGTTTATATGATGAAAATATGTGACTAAGAACATTATTGGATAGAGGAATTGGGATTTAAATCCAACATTATGTAGCAAAATAGAAATCTAGCAGTTTTGGAAATAAAGCAGAATGGAATAATGATTGAGCTCAATCACACAAGAAATGAATTGAGTTGGAAAAAACAAATCTTTGGATTAAAAAAAAAGTAAACACATCTGCACCAAAGCTTTTTTGTTGATGGTATATAGTCTCTAGAAAACAAGATTTGTGCATTTAAAGACACTGACGAGTGTGGAAACAATCACAGTTTAACCTTTTTAGTTTAAAGGGATGTATTATTAGAGGACATTAGCTAAAGTGCAGGCAGCGAAAAGAGGAAGGGTAATAAAAAAATAAAGAAAAAAAGATGAACTGAGTATGTACTAAAACCTGAACATAAAACCTGGAATTAAAAACTGAAAAATGAAACAAAAAGAAATGGAGCAATTTCAGGGGTACAGGAAGGAAAAATGGCTTCCTGGGCAATTTATACCTTCAGGTAAGGATGATTTGTCATGGATGGGTTATGTAATGCGCAGAGCTTATTAATTTAATCATGTTACCTGTAGATGATGCAGGCTGTCCTCTGGCAGGTAGGGCAGTTGTTTATGTCCTGACCAGTTCTGTATGAGCTACGGCTGCAGAAACAACAAAAATCAAAAGTAGAGTACAACAGTCATCCGAGATTGCAAAGAAAACTTTAAACAGAGCTGTGTATCATGGTTTTAACTGCCGACTGACTTCAATGCACTGTTTTCCATTCTTGACTTTTAAAAAATAATATTAATACTAAAGAAAAAAGAAGAAGAAAAAAAGTGTCCCAATATTGTTAAAATTATAAGCGTAGCTTGTTCTGGTTTCAACTTCTCCCAAGTGAGGTTTGCTGGGATTCAGCTGCATGCACGGATGTTGGAGGGAAGGAACATTTTTCACTGATATCAACACTAACTTATCATAAGTGCAAAGGGTCTTGCTGTCTCAACTCTTGGTGTCACAGCTGCTATTACTTCCTCCAGCAATGTATAATCAGTGCAGCAGCACAGGTGTGTTGTTTGGCTTGTCAGAGAAAAAATAATTTGTGATGTTCAGAAGAAAAAAACAAAAAAACAAATTCATAGCATGCCATTAAGGCGATCCAGGACATTCGTTGAATTGTCCCAGTGGGTGCCTGTTTAATATTCCAGGCAGGTAAAAGCAGAGTTTGCAGCGTCTGTGTGGGTAGGGAGGCCTAATTTGGATCCAAACATAACATGACACAGACATTATTAGTTACAGGTCTAAGGGAAAGGATCTAATTGTTCTTTCTACCAGAATACCATTGAAGCACTTCTCTACAATGATTACACATGTTCATTTTGTTATCAAAGATAAACAGGACTACACTGCTGAAGATGGTGTGGAAATATGTGAAGCTCATGATCACTGCAATGTAATTAAAACACTTTGTTTTGCCAAGATATTTTGCCTGGCTTTTGACTGAACTGTTTGGATGAAAGAGTAACAGATTGAAGCTGATAATATTGACATTTTAATTACATAGAGAGAGAGAGACAGCGCCGCTGCCATCGTTCTCTTTTACTGCCCTGCTCCTCTTTATCCGAGACAACAAGACGAAGACGAGGTTTTTCTTAAAGAAAGAAAAGAAAACAAGGAGCTGAGCCCAGCAACAACCTTTTAGCTCAGCTGATGGGTTTATCAGAGCTGTCCACGTGGAATACTCCTTACTGGCACAGTATCAGATAGACACAAAGTTCCTCTTCAGTTAGTTCCTGCCTTGCTATCTTCCTGTTACTTTCTGTCTCATCTTCTCCTTTCTGTTTGCCTGTTAATATGTCTTCACATGAGACGTAAGCACCCTCCCCACAAGCACACACTTGCTCAGCCAAGCATAGATGCCGACCCAAGCATGATATTAGAGCAGGCAAGCTTAAACACTGAGTTCAGGAGTCTTATTGTGCAGCTTAATCATTAATTGAAGGGGAATCTTATAGGATTTAGTCCTGAGCAAGAGACATCTGTCAACCCTGGACAGGAGGAAGATGAGTAAGAAGTCAAAAGATGTAGTGAGATGAAGAAAAAGCAACTAGACTTGGTGGTGACTTGTTGGGCACAAGTGAGAAATTCAGGCACTAGAAGAGCAGACAGAACTCTTGAATGAGAAGTGCTAACATCAATACAATAATTGTTTTGTGGAGTTTCTCAAGTGTTCATTTACATGGCGCTTTAATTTATCACCTGTATGCGCTCTCTCCCTCAGATAAATCTGTTGCAATTCCCATGCAGATGTTTACAGCTATGTATGTCTGTCTCCATATGATTTCAATCCCCTACAGTCACAAAGTGTTAACCTGATGTTCTAGATGTTTCTATAAGAAAAGCTGAGTTACTAATTTTTAAAGGTTCAAAGTAAGTCCTTGCTGTGAATACATTGTTGTAAAATATGAAAATAGAGCACTTAAAATATATGATAAATAGAAAAACGGAGCCAGGAATCTTGCCTCAATTTAGTTATGAACTTGGATCTAGGTTTTAAAAGCGATGTAGAGATAATTACAATGTCAGTTTGCTACCTTTTTGAAAATATTATCTCAGTACTCAGTGCATAGTGCTGCTGCCAGGGTCCTCACCCAGCACCAGGAAAATGAAGAACATGACATCTGTCCTTGAATCATTGCAGTGCATTACACCATTTTTCAATGCCAAGGTTTTACATATGAGGTTAAAATACAAAAATCATCCATTCTTACAATTTGGTAAGAACAACATTTGATGAACAACAAGTCATCTTAATTTACACCATACAAATAGTGATTTCTGAACTTTTAGGCCCACGACTAGACCATGCAATACTCATAAAAAACTGTAAAAAGGTTAAATGCTAGAGTTCAGTATTATACAGTAAGTTGTATGTAAACAAACCTGTCCTCTGAATAGATGAGAACACACAATGCACAAAGACATGTTTAGTGAACATCAAATTTTAAAATCAAATTTGGGCTTGTTTTGCAATGACAGGAACTGGACATCTTGCGGTCATTGAGTCAGTCATAATTTTTTTCATGTTCTAAAGTATTCTTGACCCTTGTGACCATCTGTCTGACAGCTAAAGCTGAAATTGGGCGTAAAACAGGACAATTATCCCAAGGAGTTCTACAGCAAAGTACACTAGTCGAAAAAGTAGATATTCAAAGCATTACAATGAAAAATCCAACTGGACACTTCAACCTGGATGAAATGTTTTAGGAGGCCCTAAAATCAGTTGATATGAACTTTTGCAACTTTTGGTTGGCAGTTCCCCCTATAGGCCTAGGATTAAGTTTCCTCTTGACTCAGTCTAAGATATATTCTTGTTTTGTCTCTTGCTCAGTTTTCTCTTCCATTATTACCTTCTTGAGCCTCTGAGATGTCTACTGTTGGTCTGTGAGCTAGTTTCATTGTTCTTGGTGTGTGAGATAGTGCCATGATACACAGTTAATGAAATAGATGTCTCGGACAAGAGGGATGTAAACATGAGTTGATTTTTACTGGTAATCGAGGTAGGAGGACAAAAGTCCCTCAAAGTAAGCAAATACACCATAAAATGAAATTGAAGTTGATTTTTGAACATGGTGGAAAATCCTTTGTGTGGCTTTAAGAGAATGATGAATAATAATTTTAAAAAATAATGGCTTTATTTTTAGTGATAAGTAATTGATGGTGATGGGATATGCCATGTAACTGCACCACAAATGTTCTGATAATGTACCAACTGATACTAATGGACAAAGAGCTTCTGTTCATCTCTTGGATATATGATTTTACCCCTGTTTCTGTGATTGATTTCCTTTTGGCTTTGATGGATAGAGGTTTCATCAAATTACTTGTTTAATGTTTTAAGTTTCTACCCCTTCTCAAAAGGACTTTCCATTCAACCTTCTGTTGCTTTGGATTATAGATTTTCAGTACCTGCTCGGTGAATTGTCTGCATACATCAGTGTTTCTCAACTCCTGTCCTCTGGTGGTGCTTCCCCACATGTTTTAAATATTTCCCTGCACCAACACACCTGGTTCAAATAAATGGATCACCATCGGGTTGTCATCAAGGTCTGCACAAGTTTGTTAATGACTTATTCATTTGGATCAGTTGCGTTGAGGCCCCCTGAGGACAACAACAGAGGAATACTGGCATGTGTTCAAGGCAGACACAGCACTATTCGGTGTCTTTTTTCATTTATTTCCTTATTCAGGTTTTAATGCATTGCTTGGAGCACTTTGAATTGCCTTTGTCTATGGAATGTGCTGTACAAATAAATTTTCCCTGCCTTGTAAAAAGTAAAGCAATGAAAAATGGAGAGCAATAGGCTGAGGAAACAATTGAGTGCTGGCAAACATATGACAGCAGAGTGATGAACAGGTTGTCAGGGCGGAGAGAAGAGGGCGATGAAGAGATGGTGTGAGGGCAAAGGGGTGATTCACAATTGTTTCTTGCAGACGTGGTTCATATGTGGAGGCTTGGAAAGACTGATAAGATGAGACAAAAGGCATTAATTAAGAATGGAGCAAGGGGTGGGAGTTAAGATGGAGGTGGAGAAAGATGAATTGCTGGAAGCAGGTTAAAAAAAACAGCAAAGAAAAAAAAACATTTAGCAGGAGAAAAAAGTGAAGCTGACTGCTTTGACAAGTTTACTTTTTTGGACAGCATGGTGTCTCTGTGGGAGTATATGCCCTAAAAGTAGATGCAGGGATTCAAACACTGACTACAGTAAAGTATGTATCACATAATCCCTTATGACTGCATCACATGTGTAGACACATGACATGTTAATTCTCAACAGGTCTTAAACTTGAAGGCTGACCATACAAATTGCTCTCAAAACTGAAGCTCTCTTCCTCTTCTGTTTGGTTGACACTCTTTTGTCTTACTCTTTGCTTTCTTTATCACTACAGCACACTCTTGCTTCAGTTCTTACTCTCGCAACAGTCACTTCAGCTGTTGAGTTATTTTTCCTGTATCCTTCTCTTCGTCTCTTCCTCTTTTCACTCTGTCCAGCTATCTCAACTTATTCAGTTTTACACTTCATTCTCCATTTCTTATCCCTCTTCGCTTCTTTCATTCCCCTATCTGCCCTTCCCTCTTGCAGTTTTTTCTTCCTCAAGTCCCTTCTCTCACCCTTCGTTGAAGGCCTTGCTCTTCTCCAGGTCTTGAATCACGTTGAGGAGCACTTTTATCTTCTCGTGATTGGACAGCAAATTCTCCTCCACACACTGTAGCTGCCTCTCCAGCCCACGTGGTGCGTTCACTGTATGTCCATCCAACAGCCCCCCTGGTGCCCCATTGCATTGTGCTTTCATATGAGTCTTACAGGGCATAGTGTGGTCATCAAATGATTTGCTCTTCTGCTTTGCGTAGTCCTTTAGTTTAATCCGTTCAGAGACTGGTTTGGATGTATTGGTGGTCTCCTGTGGTTTGGTCTGCTCTACAGGAGTGGCTGGTTTAGAATTAGTGGCCCTTGGAGAACCTTTTGGTGGAAGCAGAAGGGTGCTACTAGATGTTGAGCCACTTTGAAAGGAAGGAGACTGAGGCTTAGTCGTGATGTAGACTGTTGTGTGTTGAGATACATGTTCACCAGAGTTCTTGCTTTGAGCCAAATTGTGATTGTGTTTGTCATCTGATCGTGGTTTTGATTCCT
>JAOWBL010000002.1:7545228-7559714 GCA_028564865.1 Zenarchopterus dispar
TCAATCACTCGCATACACAAACACACATGCACATGTGTGCATACACACACACACACACACACACACACACACACACACACACACACACACACACACATATACACACACAGACAAATGCATGCGCAGCCATGGGCATGATTCTCTTGGATCATCCTCCCAACGTCCTGTCAATCCTTCTCTAACCTCTATTTGCTCTTTCTCTCCATCTTCTGTCACTCTGTGAAGAGAAGAAATGGACTGAAAGCAAATGCAGCTTAATGCCACCACCTATTGATCAGGTTCGTCTAGTCTGGAATTTGCATGGAACTCCATTCAAATTGTCTAGGTGTTTGCACAACCTATACTGTCAGTTCTGCACTTATTCATTAAGAGAAGTTAAACAAATCCAAATCATCTTAATTCAAAGTTTTAAAAAACTGCAGAAAAAAGTTTTTGAAGACAAGAAAGTACAAAAGGAATTCCTCATTATGTGAAAACAAAGCAATGATATGAAACTTCTAAAAAAAAAAAAAAAAAAAAAGAAAAGCATATTGCAGAGGTTAGCAGTCGCCTTTGTGGTTGCATAGATTTTCATTAATCCCAGTAAGACACCAAATATATTTCAGTGGCTCCATTGTTTTGTCCACAACTGAAAGGAGAAAAATGCTCCTAATAAAACTCCGGAGCATCATTAAGAAACCAAACAACTTTCAGAAGTTTGGACATGTACCAGGGGTTGGGTGTGATAGTTATTAAGTATAAAGATTTGATTTAGAAAACATATATTTCAAAGGATAACATTAGAGGAATGGTGGTATGAGATCAGCCATATTGTTTACTAGATTGCGTTTTATTACAATTTGTAATATTTGAACAAAAGGAAGAAACAATACAGTATAAAATATAGACATTTATGTCAGCATGCTTTTCTGTGGATTAATTCATTTGACCAAATCCAGGTATTGTATATGATCTGCTGTATAGCTACAGTCTATGTACTGTAACATAAGATGTATTTTTGTTTGTGTTTAATAAATAATCAATATTCTTATTCATTTTTCATTGTGACTGAAGATTAATATTTTGATTATTTGAATTCAATTAAAAAAAGATTCCCACTTTGTTAAGGATCAAAATTTACATTTGATTAAGTTGTTTTTTTCCTTTTTTTTCAGTCTAATATAAGGCATTAGTAATTACAAAGGCCACTGACTTACTTAACCTAAAAGCTGTATAAAAAAGTTAATTACAATTGATAATCTGTACATTACAGTAAAAAAGTAAAATGTAAGTGAAGCAAGTAAATACAACACCTGCAGAGGTGTCAGGTTTTATTTCAGGAATGTAAAGGTTCAAGCAAAAACATCAAAAAGAAAAAATAAAAGTCTTGTGAACTGCAAAAGTTTGGGTACCTTTTTTTACTTGTAACATTTCAGAATTTTGATCCTCTCAAGTTTTATGTAGCTTGTTAATGAGAAGTGCCATTTGGAATTAATTAGAACATTGACATTTCAAGAAGGTGATACTGTGAGTTCACTGCATTTCATGACGTTTGGTATCATATAGCAACTGGAAATGTGCAGCTGACACTCTAAGAATGGAACTCACTGGTGCCAATGAAGCTGTAAAAGTATATTATAGTATAATAAAGTGATACCAGCTTTCAAACTCATCCACCCAGCCCTCCATGCATCATCTTTTCTTCTTATTCAGGGCTATGGGGTCTGCTGGAGCCTATCCCAGCTTGCTTTAGGGTGAAAGGCCTAGGTGCACTTTAGACAAGCCACCAAAGACAAGGATCTTTAAAATTTAACTGGCCAAAATGCCATTAAGACAGAAAATTACAATATCTAAAGGTTTTTTTTGAAAAAAAAAATCAGATACACAGCACATTATCTTAGGAGACAGGAAGAGCAACATCCACACGACATCAAAAGACTTGGAAGGAGGTACAGCTGACACAGTGGTACTGGTACACTGCTCCATAGTGGAGCAGTGATACACAAACAGCATCTCCATGGAAGAGGCGCTGGGGAGATATTGCATCTCCAACTCGATCACAAAAACCAACCTCTCTGGTGCACAAAAGGAATAACCATCTGAATGAGACATTCATTTTAGAAGCATTTGCTGTGTGTGTATGTGGGTTTCATATTGAGCTGTTTGGCTGCGATCAACAAATGTGTTTTTGGGAGAGAAAAAGGAGCAGCATTTAATGAAAAGAACACCTGGACAACTGGGAAAAGAAATGTCGTGTTTATGGGATGGGTTGTGCAGAAACCAGTCGTGACGGGAACACAGCAAAAAAAAACACAGAATCTAAACAAGCTGTGGATCTGCATGCAATCAGTCATGAAACTGAAAACAATAAAAAGATGAACCTTATTCCTCTGTTTGGTTTTAGGCTTTTTGTGTTTGCTCAAAGAAAAAAAAAAGAAATGGTCCCATGTAGTATTGTAAAAGTCATGCCAACACACAGATTTGCAGACTGCCATTTCAAATCCTTTTCTGAACTTGAAGATCATGTTATATAAATGTTAAGTGCACAGGTTATATACACTACAGTGTATCCACAATCTCAGCAATAAAATCCCTGCACACATCTTTAGCCATTCTGACCGTGTAATCACAGTCATGTTTAAAGAATTTCACATGACTTTTACTTCCTGGGGGCCCAAGATAAACCTTCAAATTCAATAACTTCCTTTATGGGGACTTGCTTTTTGCCCTCTTTAGGAGAACATCTCAAAATATCACTTAGCAAGCAAGTATAAATCTCCAAAGGAGAAGTCTGTAATCAACAAAAACGAGCACACACACAAAGACACACGCACACAGATGCAGCATTAGTGCATAAGAGATCATTTTAAAGCTATGCTGGATCCCCTCATGACCGGTTCAGAGGCTAATGTCAGCCACACATACGCACAAGCAGACAGAAACATTTGCAATCCTTTGTAAAAGCAAAAAGTCTCATTCATATTGCATAATGCAACATACGGAATAGGCATACACACACACACACACACACACACACCGATGCATTCATATGCATCAAATTCTCTTGTGACAGATGGATGGGATTTCACACCTGCCACACACGCACTTAAACAGAGTGTCGGTGGTCGGAGTGGATGACGTGATCCCACTCTTTCTTTAACAAATATAAAGGTATAAACTGTTGATGTTAGGATTTATCTTTGATAAAGTTGGAAAATGCAAACTTAGGCAAAACTAACAGGAGGGAATAAAGGTTTTTATGTTTAACTGTGCATTCCAGAGGTTTGATCCATAAATCTTTTTTTTTTTCTCCCCTCTGGTATGACATTTGCTTACAAACAATCGCAGCTGATTTAATTCAAAATTCCACCTAGCGTCTTCAAACTGGAATGATCTGTTTTGAAAAATAAAGAACTAGCCCTGGGCTATTATTCTGGGAAAAATCCTCAGAGGGTCATTAGAGCAAGAGAAAAACATAGTAAGCTTTTATCCTCTCACTCCCTGACACACACTCAACTACACACTCACACACTCAGTAATATTCTCTGGCAGATGTTTTTGCTTTCTTCTTCCCTTACCTTCTCTTAGCCTTCTCTTTAGTCCGCATGTTTTTCCTGTCTTCTGCTGTTGATGTGGCTCTCTTGTGTCTGGTAGTCCTTTAGTCCAGCAGCGCTCTCCTCCACCTCTTTGCCGCTCGCTATCTCTCTCTGTCTCATTCTGCCGTTGCTGATCCTCGCTTGCTTGCGGACCCCGATGGTCCTCCCTCCCTCTCTCTCTCGCTCTTCCTCTCTCTCCCTCTCTCTCTCTCTCATTCTTCCTTTCCCTAATCGATTTCTATCTCTGTTCCTACCTGCTGCAGCGTTCCCATTAACTCTCACATATCTCTAAAATACTAATCACTCTGGTGTGAGGTCTTCCGCTGTGTGCCTGTTTGACTCACTCTTTTTTACCCCTTTTCTATCTCCATGTTGAGGGCTTATCTCCCTGCCCTGATTTTAGCTCCGATTCTTGAGTATGTGCCTACACTGACCCTGGCACGCTGGTGGACCCAGTCAAACTTTGGCAGCACACAAGTGTCTGTTCCCGGGAGTCGCGCCAGGACGCAAACAAACACACACGCTTGCACGTATTTGGAAACACACATCCTTGCACCAATCACTCACTTTATTTATATCTTTGCTTTCCCATGTGGACACAGCCTACTATTGCTCACTTACTGTTTCATTCCTTTTTCTTTTCTCCCTGGTTGCCTCACCTCCCTCCGCTCTCTGAACTGTTTAGTCACCGTCCTCCCTCCTTTTTGTCCCACTTTAGCCTCTTCTCGTCATTCCGTCCTCTTGCTTTATCTTCATTTCTCACACTCACCTCATCCCCTGTTTTTGGCTGTCCTGCCACTCATCCTTCTTTGATCTTTCTGTCTGTCTATCTGCGCTCTCACTTCTTCCAGGTGAGGATGAGGCTGCTTCCTTCTTTCTCATGCCAAACTGGACAGTTTGATTAAAGACAGTAAAAGTGAATCCCAGCACTACACCAGGCTTTAATTATGGCTTGTGAAGAAAGCTTTGTCTTGTTGGTGTGGTAAAAATGATGTGAGTGGTAGCTCATTTCCTCATCATACATCAGGATAGATAGGAAGTCCTTTCAGGAGCTGAGATTTTAGATTGAAGTCGTAATTTTGCCACATTTGTAACCCACATACAGTGTAGTAGTTTAATCTTATGTGTTGTTTTGTGTTGTGCAGGAACTTAAAAGAACATGTGCTTTAGATGCTGAAGATGCCGCGAGTTTGTACAATACTGTACCCTGAGCGGTGCCTTCATGCAGCATCCTCTTGACCCCTCCCCCATCTGAGAATCACCTGTGATATATGCACCACCGCAAAGTGGTTGACTCACCTTGTGTTGCGCTTCAATTGACCTCTACTGAGAGAGAGAAAAGGATGCGCACTTACCGTGCACACACGTGGCGGTTGGTGTTATGTAATACACATTGTGCTTAGCAAAGGTTTGATAAAGCTTGAGACGGTTGTGTTTAAGCAGGGTTGCAGTAATTTGATGCTGAAGTGGTGGATGAGAGGAGAAGCATGTCATTGTCAGGCTGGGAGGGGCAGGAGAAGGAGGAGTGCACTGTATGAGACTTAGGCTGGAGAGAAAAAACAGGGAATCATCCCCTTTTTTTAGCATGCAGATATTTTATCTTCTTTCATCTTTTCCTCCCTCCATCACTCCCCCATTGTTCTTTTCTCCCTGACCTGTCTTTATTCCTATTTTTTTGCCCTGTTAGCATCACCTGATTGACTCTGTTTGTATTTGACAGGGAAATATGAGAATGAGGACGCATTGATCTGTTTTCAGAACAGATTCTCATACACACTGCAAATGCAAACACTCCTGCACACAGATAGACTCCCTTGCCACCTATTTCTCTGTCCCAGACAGCCACACCATCACACAGAGCCGCTCTAATTAGACCTCCCTACAATCCATCTCTACCTTTACCCCCTTTTTCTCTACTTTTCACCTCAGCCTCTGGCTGTTGGAAAAACATGTGTATGTCTAGTTGTATGTCAAAGACAGAGTACACGTCTGTGGTGGAGTGTTGTAGCCCTCAGTAAAACTCTTTTTTTTTTCTTTTTTTTTTTGATGGCTGAGTGAATGGCTCAGTCTGGGTGATAGAGAGGAACAGATGCAAAAAAGAAAGTGTTCAAGGGATCACAAGCTAGACCTAACTTAAATGCAGTATTAAAGGAATCAATAGCTTTGATATGGCACCATTTTTCTATTATCTTTTCCCTGTTTGCTTTAAACTGAAACTCTTTTTTTTTTTTTTGCTGCACCATGACCTCTTGTCTGTATATCTGCCTGTCCTCAAAATAGGTTAAATTTCTCAATAAATTTGAAGTTTAAAATCTCAGGGCGTAAAAGAAGACACTAAAATGATGAGTATGTACTGTTGTATTGCCTGATCCACAGTTCCACTGCAGTGAGTGGCATTTTCATGCATGTCAGGAACATTTATTTTGGTTAATTTATCAGATTAAACCCTAACACCTCAAACATTTAAATGAAGCTTTCACAGTAAATGTTTTAATGCTCTATGTTCATTTAAAATAATGATATGTTAATTATATTTAATCACATTGATAGTGTTTTACTGTTTATCCTTCAGGAAATATCTTGGGGGTGGTGAACTTAGAGTACATGTTGGTGTTGCAACTTTTATGAACATTTAAAATGCAGTGTTTGTTCAGAGAACACAATATGTGCTGGTACAACTTTCCACTGACTGGAAATGCAGCTTAAACTGCTCGAAAACATTTGTTATAATGCAACTACATGGCATCTTCCAACTTATTTGTTCCAAGAACTCTGCAATTTTTACTGAAATTCATTTGACTTTCTCACAAAAAAAGACAAAGTGTCTCCAGGTTATTTTGTGGGCTGAAGTAATTTCATTTCTCTCAGTTAAATTCTTGTGTTTGTGTGGTGACCAACTATTTATTAAAGACTAAACTGGGACCAGTAAAGATGTGTGTGGACCACCAGTTTAAGGCTATAGCCTGGCTGAACACCCGCTGGATGAAATTACACAATTATTTTTTTCACAATTAAAGATTTCTGCATTAACCTGCTCTAAAATCTTCTCTTGGTGATGATGACTGCTGGCTGCAAACTACACAAACATATTGATTTTCATTTCACAAACTCTATGAGCTCTGTGACCTTTTCTGTCACCACACACTGAGGACAAAATGTTTATTTCCACACTATTAATGTTAAAAGCTACAAATAAACAGGGATAAAAGTACACCAGAGTGGCCTGCTGGAGGTATACGTTCTAGTAAAAGTTTGTTTGATTGACTCCAGTAAGAGAAGAGAGTGGCTCCCACTCACACACATTCAATGCAGTCACTGCAACTCTTTCAACAACAAAATACATTTATTAGCTACAGTCTTAATAGCATGTTGTCTTTTTATTAACTGCTTCTAAGTTGTTCTAAATCACTTCTGAATTTTCTGTGCTGTGATTTTTTGTTAATGAAAGTTGAAGGGAGCACTTAATCTGACTTAATTCCAGTTTCATGAGGCTTTGGCAGGTAGAAGTTTACTTTGAGACCTGTAAAGCAATGTCTCCAGTCGCTACAGTGAGTCTTCAGTTTACTTACAGTCCCAGAACCTAAGTAGACAACATGACTGTTGACACAGTGTCTCTGAAGGAGTTTGCTGACTGTACACACACTCTCATTCATGTCATCAATACAACCTCTACTTGTGGGGTAGAGGTTGACTCAGACTCAAACTGTGGGGAACTAGGTTTTTTTCTTCAGAAGACAAATAAAGCTGAGACAAAGGTTTGGTATTGCACCATAAAGTAATGAAATCTCCTTTCACCCCTGCTAATCATAGTATAACCACTAAAGCGTTGGAATTTAGTGAGCATTGCTCTAAATGTGTATTTCTTCTGTAAAATGGCTAAACGTTGATTTAATTTCATACGAAGCATGATTTTTGGGCAGCTGTCTTTCTGAAGCGACTGAGAAAATACAGATGTTATGTATTATAAATGATGGTGACCAGAGGGACAGAATGCAAGTAAAAGAGGGGGCAGTTAGGTGTGTGGGGGTGGGGGGTGTCTACCTCAGCAGCATCTGTGTCCTGTTTTGTCAGTAATCTCATTGCTGTTGTGTAAGGCCTTTGCCTCATCAAGCCTGCGCTCCCTCTGTGCCTTTGTGACGCACATGATAGTTTTATTAATATACACAAGGCGATAAGTATGCTTTCCATACTTATGAAAGCCTTGCATTGTGTTAATGAAACACATTCAAGTGTGAAGACACAAAGTCTTTTTGCCCTTTGAGCATCTGAGTCGTGTTTGAGTGGTGCTAAAGAAGACTTTGACGATATAGGTCCTCGGAGAACAGCAATTACAGTGAAGTGGGGCAAGATGACACGTGACCTCCAAAAACACAAACATGCACGTCTGCACGAGTCTGGCAAGCATGGAACCAGAAAGTGCTTAACTGCAGAGTAATTCTGGTTAGTGACTGAGTGTGTGGGTGGGTTCTTAATCCTATTACTGTTCAGCCATTGCACACTAAAGAGGCAAAGATGGAGGAGAGAGACAGGGTGAGTTAATTGTGCTGCTCGGCCCTGTCTGTTGCTGTTTGCCACCTGAGGGTGGCAGTCACATAAATTGGTATAATTACGTGATGCTTCAAACTCCTACAATCCTGATATAACTGTTCATAACAGTGTTTCCAATACTTAGGTTTTAATTTAATGCATAGAGTTAGTTATGATATTAGATTTATATTAGATTCTATGAAAATAAAAGACTTTAGTAACTGCTATGGCATTAATTCAGTAAAGCATTGGTGATTTATCAGCCCTTTTATTGAGGAAACATCCAAGAAAAGACAAAAGTGGAAGAGATGTGAAAGATTTAAGTGTGCTGGTTGATCACGGGTGTGAAAACTTTAAATAAAGTTGTTAAGGATTGGCAGATTATATGCTGACCTTATACACACATCCTACTGTATAAAGTATTGTGGACCAATTAGAGACTTATTTCATAAATTTTCTAGCACACTTGAAATATGTAGGTGGTCCTGTATTTGCATTAATGTTTGATCCCTTCTCTGTGAAACTGCAGTGAAAGTGGTTAAAAGTATGTTTTATTTGCTTATATGACCAAAGTATCATTTGCCATTAAAATTCAAGAGAGAAGAAACACACACCCTCCTCATTTTGATCAGATGCAAAACTGTCACCACGTTTGATGCCGTTCATCTTTCTTCTTCAATTAGTCATCCATCATTTCTCATCTCTGTCTCATCTTTCCCTTTTCTGGTGCAATCTCTCGGGGATAATTTCACCCAAACCCTTTGCATCCAAACATCAGAAAAGGCTGGGACAGAAGAGAAAATGGGGAAAAAAGAAAAGAAAGTGTCATGTTTTCTTACCATCCATTTGCTATCTGTGCTTACCTCAGGCCATATTCACAGTCACATTCACATAAAGATTGATTAGGATAATATATAAAGAACTTACCGGAAACCTGAAGTATGTAAATTTAGAGTGAAAAATCCAAGTCTCGTGTTTTATATGTTGTGACTTGAGATATGAGTTTCAGGGAACTTTTGTAGAATACTTCTACTTTACATCACACAGTGTATAAAATTGCTGTTTCACTTTGTTTTTCTTCTAAAAAAAATAAATCAAATTAAACATATTAAACCTGACTTTTCCTTAAATATCCTGACCCTCTTGTAATGTGTTTTTAGCTGAAATGTGAAGACCTTTTTTCTTCTTCTTGGAATTTTCTAAATCTCACCTTGCCATAATGTAAACTACTGAATATAATGTAGAAACTCCAGGAGCTGCCAGTCCTCCTGGCAACAGACCTGTTTGTTTATAGCAGTTATGATAATTTGTCACTAACATTGTAGTATCAGCCTGTTGCCACATACAACATTTTTTTTAATAACATTAGAAATGACACATTTTCTTGCTGAGACTGTTACCTTTCCCAGGTGCTGTGGGCAGTACGTGCTGATGGTGATGGGTTTTGACTGGAATAGCAATGACATAAATTACCAAGATACAGGACTGTTCTGAGGTTGTCCTTAAAATTCCCTTTAGCTGTCTTGGACGTGATGCAGCATAAGAATCTCGACATTTTTTTGGCCTTTGATTCACACCACACAACAAAAATAATACTGCATTTCTGTCTTCCTCCTTTTTTCTTTCATGTCGGCAGTCAAGAGTAGTCGCCTGCATGACAGCTATCCTCAGTCAGATGGATGATCGCCATTATACGACGTACTTGGAAACCTTCACTGGAACCTCCGATCTAGTGGTAAGTAAATGTTTGACTTCAGATCTTTTTCTACTTATGAGCTGATGATAAGAGAAAAAAGTCAAACTCTCACACTGGATTGTATTAAATTCTTCTGCACTAATTAACTCACATATTTTTCACCTCTCTTGTCGTTTAAACATAGGACTTCCTGATGGAGTCCTTTCTACTTTTCAAGGACCTGATTGGGAAACATGTGTATCCCTCTGACTGGATGGCCATGATCATGGTACAGAACAGGTAAAAGTACCACAAGCAAACTTCCACACATGCATTTCACAGGACTGCCATCATCCACAGCAATTTCTTCATTGTTGCAAACCCTCAGAGGGATAAGTTAGAGATAGCAGAGCTTGGATCAAGACTGCAATGATGAAAATGGCTGATGTGACAAGTATGTCTGTGTGTGCCAGCTGACGATGCTAACACTATCAGTGGAGTTTTGTTATGGAAGCTAAGCTGAGTTATAGAAAAAAAAAACCAATAAGCAAAAGTGAAAGGGAGGTAGAGACAGAGACATGCTGATAAGGAGTCAGCAGACCAGGGTAAGGAGAGTTAAGAGTCCCACTAAATGAAAGAGAGAGAAGGGTAAGAGGGATGTCATTTAACTCTGGATAATAAAGATCGATGGACAGTGTTTAAACTGAGTGAGACTGTGAGCAGTTTTACCCCTTAAGTTGAAAAATTCATTGAATCCCATCTCATAGATACACCAGGACTATATTAGCTGCCATTATTGTGACAGAGGGCCTTAATCGGAAGGGTATATCACGTTCTTGAAGCTGAAGCTGAAATTGTCTGAAAAGAAGTTTCATCTTTTTTCTCTTAATTTAGCCATTTATCCTTATTTACAAACACAAGCAAAAAGAAAAAGAAAAAGGTTAAGTTTTTTTATATGCATAGAAAGAACAAAGTAGATCAGGATTAGGGTTAGGGTTAGGGACCCTATGAAACATGCATTTCATATAAATATGAAATGCATGTTAAACAGTCGTGATTGGGGCCCCACAGATCTTCAGATGATAAACACAAGACGAGGTCTTAGGACAACACACAAAGTATTACAAAACATCATTACTTGTTTGACAAAAACCAAGGCAACATGCAGAAGCACTGTGTGAAAAACTGAGTATATCCATTGATTCAGCTGGTTGTAGCAACACCTTCACGTAGCCATCCAAATTATTTTCTTCTTGGACAAAAAGAATTTTGAATTTGCAAAGTGATTGACTTTGGCTGGCCAGACTACCAGTAGGATCAGTAACTGGAAGGAATCATTTCCTGTAGCTGATCTGTCACTCACATTATTGTGGAGGAATTCTGTCCGTTATTTTTTCCTGTAAGGGCAATTAAAAAAAGAACAAACAAACAAAAAAAGCCTTTGCTTTTTAGAAAAAAAAGTTGCAAACAGTATACTTTTTCACATACTGATTGATTATTTTGGCTTAGTTTTTGTTAAATAAATGATGATCCATTGTATTTTCTGCTCGACCAAGGATTTATTTATCCAACAAATGAAATCTGGTGGACTTTATTTTTTATTTTCCAGTGTCTTGGACTTATAAAATTTTGAAATGTTTTACTCTGATAATTTATACATTATTATCAAAATTGAAAAAGAAAAGAAAAAGGAATGTATATAATGTATGATATATTTCTGCTCGTTAGGATATTCTTGAGAGCCATCAACACCTATGCTGTCACTATGAACCAAAAGTTTCTCAGTAATGATGACTTTGAAGTACAGGTAAGTGAACTTTGGATGCAATCTTCCAATTTTTATTTTTTTTTATTTTATTTTTTTTGGCATGTGTAATTTATAACATTTTTCAACAAGGGTTTTGATCGAGTGTGTCTCCACTACCCCTTTCTGTCACACTTTTACTCTTTCTAGCTGTGGAACAACTACTTCCACTTGGCGGTTGCATTTATTACACAGGAGTCTCTGCAGCTCCAGCATTTCTCACCAACCAAGAGGAACAAGATTCTGGTCAAGTGAGAATACAGCCATTTAATTTCCCTGTTTACTACATCTCCTCTCCCTGCAGTAGTGTTACTTGTGTACCTAATAAAACCCCATGCCACCTTTTGAAAGACTTTCAATTTAGTTGAAGTGGAGTAGTGCAGGATTGTCTTTTCCAAGAGGTTATGCAATTGCAGACAGTGAAAATAACAGTATTGATTTTTGTTTTCATAAACTAAGTAGCAAATTCTGTTTCTGGGTCTATTTCCTCTCATACTCTCTCTTACACTTTATTTCAGATATGGGGATATGAGAAGGCTCATTGGCTTTGCTATACGTGACATCTGGTACAAACTAGGTAAGAAAATTGACTTTCTAGCATAAGTATAGCTGTGTTGCTTACTCTGGGATTTAACTGTTTACTTCATAAAATTACTCAGGGTCCCCTGGATTTATTTTTTTTTGTCTTTCCAAACACCAAAGTACAGTTCAATATATAAAGATTATATCACACAGATGTCAACATAAAATAACATTCATTAATTTTCAATGCCCACTTATCCAAGTTTAGAAGATGGAAGGCCATATTTTGCAGACCAGAAATAGAGTTAAAGTCCTGTACAAGGTGCATGAGCAAAATAATACCATCAGCACTGTGACTGGGGATTTTTCTATGAATCTCCAGAGCACCACACATATGCACCATATCAAATAATAGAAAAAAAAATCATGATGGCTGGGTGCGGCTTTGCGGCTAATTTTCTTGTGTTGTGAAAATATGATGAAATGGCTAGCACAAGCCAAATGAAAGGTTGAGAATGTGCCTAAACCACCACAGAGCCTGGTTTCTGAAGAACATGTATCTTGGACACATGCTATCAAAGTAAAGGTAAGAATTAGGCCTTTTCTTGTTTTTTTTTTTTTCCTGCATCATCCAGGCAGTCACAAGATCTGTTTTATCCCTGGAATGGTGGGTCCCATCTTGGAGATGACTTTGATCCCTGACGAGGAGCTGAGAAGAGCCACTATTCCCATCTTCTTTGACATGATCACCTGTGAATATGCACAATATGGAAACTTCCTCAAGGTACATGAATACAATACACGACACATATTCCAGAGCATTGTTTAAACAACAGACAAACAAAAGCTATTTTGATACAAAAAAACTGGCATTTACACAAAATATCTGGCACACGCACGTCTTCCTCCACTGATTTCCTGTGATATAGCCCACAAAAGTAAAAGAGACGCCTTAATTAGCTTGCATAATTATTTTTGGCCTCTACTGCTTCCTTCTTTCACCCCTCTACTTGATTTCTCCCCTCCTTTCTTGCTTCTTTCGTTCTGCAGTTTGAGAATGAGATCATTCTGAAGTTGGACCACGAGGTGGAAGGTGGAGGAG
Source organism: Zenarchopterus dispar (assembly GCA_028564865.1). Taxonomy (NCBI): domain Eukaryota; kingdom Metazoa; phylum Chordata; class Actinopteri; order Beloniformes; family Zenarchopteridae; genus Zenarchopterus; species Zenarchopterus dispar. The sequence continues at coordinate 7,558,434 of JAOWBL010000002.1, forward strand.
GAGACGAACGATACATGCAACTGCTAGAGACCATGTAGGCCTGAGTTTCAGAGTGTACCATGTTATAATATGTCAGAAATGTGCTTTTTTAATTCTCTTAAAGGTTTGATATTTCTGAATTGATTTAATTCTAACTTAAGAATCCAGCATGTAGCTCTTGTTTTTCAACAAGAAAGTATCATTACACTAAACTGAAAGTACTGAATATGAAGCTCTCCGTGATGTCACAGATGATTAAGTTGTGGATGTTTGTCTACCAGCTTGCTAGATTGTGCTGCTGAGAAACCTTCGTTGAAGCCTCAAGTGCAGCATTTTGTCACCTTGGTGAAGGGACTCCTCATTCGTCTCCTTGACTACCGCACCGTGATGGGTGATGACAGCCGCAACAACCGCATGAGCTGCACTGTCAACCTTCTGGTAGGTCACATCACCAATAAGCTGGCAGAGCTGCATTTGCATTGCTTTTTAAAGAACTGTAGACCCCAGAGCCTTTGTAGAGTATTTTACCTCTTAGACGCAAAATTTATGAAAGTAGGTGTCTGGTAGAGGGCAATAATCATCGGTGGTGCGGCACTAATTAAGATGTTTAATCCTACAATTTATGGGCAGCACCATGGCTTAGTGGTTAGCACTGTTGCTTCACAGCAAGAAAGTTCCTGGTTTGACTCCCAGCCTGGCAGGAGTCTTTCTGTGTGGAGTTTGCATGTTCTCCTCATCTTGGCTCCAGCAGACCCTTGTGACCGAGAAGATGGATTCACTGAGTATAGAAAATGGATGGATGGCCCTACAAATTCAGCTGGTTGGATTTTTTTTTTTTTTAATGTTTATACTCCCTGAGTCAATCAAAACATCCCATGTGCTTCAAATCTCTGCATGTTATCAGGGATTTGCACATATTAATCTCATGATTTCTGTAGTGTAGTTTGTAGAAATGGGACTGACTCATAAGTAAAGAGCTGCTGACCTCAGATATACATCAGGCACATCAGTAAAGTCACTATTAATAAAAACATTTATGTCAAAAAGCATCATAGAGTTTGTTCCATGTGGATCTCAGTCAGTCAGTCACATCAAATCGCTGAAACACTGATCACTCCCCTTATACCAAAGTCTTTTTGCTCTTATTTTACATTTGCTTTATGCATCAATAGATCTAAAGTTTCTTCACTGTTTCTGGGTTTGCAGCTCATATACTCAGTTTCTGCCCCTGGTGTGTTCTGGGGCTAGTGCATCCATTTACCCACAATCCCATCATTTCCAAAGCAGATTAAATCAAGATTC
>JAOWBL010000002.1:7569923-7588001 GCA_028564865.1 Zenarchopterus dispar
CTTATATAACAGCAGACTAGACACAGTTTAGCGCAATGCTTGTCAAACTTCCTTTGCATGCAGGTGGTTAGAGCTACAACTGATCAGAGCAACAAACATGATGGTGTTTTCAATGTGACACAAGAGAAGACTTTGTTGTGTAGAAGAATAAATAAAACTTTTGCCTTAGCCTGTTGGCAAAAAAACAGAGATCTACCTTGCAAAAGAAGGACTTGAGTGCCATCTTTTGTTCAATTTTCAAAGAAAAAGTCAGAATCTTTAATTGCCAGTGACAAAACTGAGTCAAACAGCAGTTAAACTTTAGCTGCTGCCATCTACACTGTTTACATCCGGATTATATCGACGCTCTGTCGTCATCGTGTTCAGCCCACCTGGAGACTCTCTCTACAAGGTTAGACTGATTTGATTGGCTCCCAATGACTTTGGGTTATAGTTAATGAGCTCCAAGAGGTTGGTAGTAAATTTAAATTTGTTCGCGGAACATCCAGATTTCAAGGTTATGTCTCAGCAGTTATTCACTTCAGTGGCATTACAACATTTTTTTTGCAAAATGCCACAAAGCCAGGGATTCTTATTAATGTAAAAACTGACAGTAGTCTGCTGTAAATGACTGAATCTAACTTACATTAATACATCTCAGATTCTTAATATCCAGTCGTTCCCATTCTGACCCATCGTTTTAAGGTTGTTTTAAATGAATATCACCTAACTTTGAACAAGAGTTTTCTTTGTTTGTTTTTTGTTTTGTTTTTATGGAGACAGTCTTAACTGACAGAAACAATTGGCTGGTGAGAGTCAGCTCCTGTCTTATGCTCCACTGGTACACCTACAGTGTGAACACAAACACAAAGTCCTGCTTAATGAGCAGGAACCTCAGCTGAGCTGCAGGTCAGCAGAGTAAACAATGTTGCTGTTTTATAGAGGGGTATTTACTTTGGTAAAAAAACAGTGGACACTGTTGTTGACGACACCTTTTACTGCCTCGTGCTGCAGCGTGTTCATCATGAACTTTCACACCATGTTCATAAAATAGACACTTGTCCTATTTTATGAACGCAGTCTTTTATGTACACAGTGCAAGCTGACAACCACTTCTGGCGAACGCAGCAGACTTTGTTCCCCTGTGTTTGTGTTTCTCTATTCCTGTCAGTCATCCACATTCAGACAACAAACCAAAACTTTATGAAGCTTTAGGAATACAACCGTATACTACACATGCAGTTTACTTTTTTATTGACTTATTTTGTGACACTAATGTCTGCTCAGGAACCATCATAGAGGGAGGTAAGAGAAAGGAAGAATTTTTTTCAGACACTATCATGGAGGAAGTTTTAACTGAACTATAGCAAGAGAAAAGACATTTTATATTTCCCTGTTAGCACTCTTAGTAGGCAATAGGCTAATGCTGACTGTAAGTATCCGTCTTCTGTCCAATAGAGGATTCAAGAAGTGAAGCAAAAATTATTTAATAAGTATTTCTCTACATCAGTTAAACTTTGCCATAGACAGATGTTTTGTTTATGTATTTGCAGAACCATCTTTACCAGGGGACTTTGCATGTTCTTCTTGTGCTACGTGGGTTTTCTCAGGTTCCAGCAGACCTGTAGAACTGATCCTGTAGATGGATTCAGTGGGTATAGAAAATGGATGGATGAATGGATTTCTATCAGGATTCACAATGAAAAAAAAAAAACAGTGGCGTGGCTACATAGGAGTCAGCAATATGTATATGTAAACATTTTATGGATATATTATTTTGTGTGTTTTGCAAAGACTGTTTGTCGGTGAGTAATATTTGAGTGCTCTCTTCATTTACACAAGCTCATGCGGTCGAAGGCAGGAAATTTTGTACATACCTCTGAAACAATCCTAATTAAAGCACATTTCATGTCAAATTTTGCTCTTTGAACCAGTTTAAGCACAAATTCATTTTTCATTCATGTTTCATGAATGAGGCCCAATGTGCTCTGGAAACATATTCTCATAATTTATTCTTCATACAATCCAAATAAAGTGTCATGGCTGGAAAATCTGCCTTCACATCATCTGCCCTTTCAGATGATGAGAATCGCCACACTCCTATCCCATGCAGAAACCATCAAATTTACCACTGTTTCCGAATCACTGCACATCCATACAAAATACCAACAGTGATGGTTAAACATCACCACAGTTTGTCAGGCCCAAACACTTTAGTTCACCCAAAAACAGTAGCTCCCACTCAATTCATTTCTCCTGATATTTCATTAAGATATTTCTCTATGTTACTGAGTTGTATCATGATTTGATGTTGCTATCTCAATTCGGTCTATATGTTTACTTGGCAAACACATTAAGGATTTATTGCTCCTGAATCCCTTAACATGCTTATGGGATTCTTGTTTCTTCCTTCCATAATCAGTGAAGCAGATACATTTGTAATATTAGAGTGACTGCAGAAAATGTTGACTCTTAGATTTGGCAGAAAATACTCCTTTGAAATGACTAATATCAATCAGCTGATAGAGGCAGAGGTTCAGCATTTAAATATATTCAGCTAATAGTATTTACTCTAGCTTAACATAATTTACTGATTCCAGTCCAGAATCTAGTTTGAGTTTTAGTAGTCTCATTTAAATTCTAGCAGTCTGTGTACAATAGTTTCATTTGGTAAAGAAAACTTACCTGAAAAAAAAGAACTGCAAAACAAGTTTCACTTCCAGTTTAGTGGAGTTCTGGCTTGATGAAGTAATTTAAGCTTTAATAAGAATTATTGGAAGAATCTTGGGTCTGCCCACTTTAGTCACAGAACTGATGTTTTGAATTTATATGACTGAGTTCAGAACCTGTTTTACACGGAATGTTGCATATGATTGAAATTGACTATACACTTTTATGAATTATATGTAATTCTAATTTAATTTAATTATCCACAGGCAAATACATGACCATTCTGTGAATAAAGTCATAGTAAATATGAATTATGTGTAGGACGATAAATAATCATTTTCATTTAATGCCCAGCAAAATATACAATCTTCCCAAATTTTGGTGAGTTAAATGTGTATGAGAGAGATGAATAGAGTGCTGCTGATTATCTAATATCTATTCCATAGTCTAGGATGTAATTTCTGTTTATGACATGTTTAGTTTTCCTGCATCAGATGAAAGAAAAATGACAAATCTCAAGCCTTGAGGAGTTTTGATAGTGGCAGTATTAATATGCTGCAAGGACTCAGTCAGACCATCATTTAACCATAAAACTGACTCGATGGCCTAAGGCTATAGATGTTAAATGATTAAATGGGTAAATAAATAAATAGATACCAATTACATTTTACTGAAAATGTGTGTTTCCCCTCATATATGTACATTATCTATAATTAAATAACTGTTGAAAAACTTGAAGCAGCACAAAGAAGCTTTTGCAGTTTTTTTTTCAGTTTACCAGATCAGGCCTGTCTCAAGTTTGCTAATAAACATTTAAATAATTCAGAGAAGTCTTGGAACAATGTGATATGGTCAGATGAGACAAAAAACTGAGTTCTTTGGCAGCAAGTTGATTAACCATGTTTGGATGGAGAGAAATACTGTCTATAACTCCAAGAACACAAGAATAACCTTATACTTTAGGAGTGTTTCTGTGCTAAGGGTTGAAGACAACTTCCCTGCATTATAACCTAAATATGGGGTTATATATTTTCAAATCTTGGATGACAATCTCCTTCCTCCCAGCTAATCCACTGAAGATGGGCTGAGGTAGGTTTTCCAGCAAGACAGTGACCCAAAACCCATGGCTGAGGCAACAAAGGACTGACTCAAGAAAAAGCACATTAACATCATGCAGTTAGCTAGTCTCCAGACCCAAATCTGATTTAAAATTGTGGATGGAGCTGATTTTTTGAGTTGCGAAGTGATAGGCTCAAAACCTTGAGGATTCGGAGATGATTTATAGAAAAGAGTGAACTATAGGAACCTGTTGACCAGGTAGAGGAAATCATTGACCTCTATGTGTGCCTACTAGAGTTTCTTCACCAAGTACTGAGTTGTGTTTTGCTTGGGGATCAAGTACTTATTTAACACTCAAACATACAAAATAAAGCTTCAAAAGATAGTATACAAGATTTACACTATACACAACTTTGAATCTAGACTTTGTAATCAGATCATAGATGCGTGCAAAACACTAAAGTCAAACATTTTGTTGTTTTACGTTATTAGTTTACTTTTTGTTTATTAAAAACATATTTTTTTCTGTTGTGGGAACACTTACACTCCTATTGCAGCCTTGTGTCACTGTCGCTTTCTTTTTTCAGCTGTGTGAAAAACAAAATCTATAGACTGCCACTTCCTTCTCCCTGGACCATTTTCAATTTGCAGCATGGATTTCCCATGGCTGTCAAAGTGAGACTGAGATGAATGGCTTTGGCAAAGAAATCTGATGTCTAACAGCCACATGTAAAGCCATTGTGGGTTCACCACAGTGCTCGAAGTGTGGAGTCATTTATAGTTCAAAGAGCAGCAGCGGGTAGGAAATGTGGTGGGAAAGAAAGACTGTCATTTAAGGGCTGAAATAACACATTTTCTTCACAAAATTAGGTAGTTTGATTGTTTAATCTCCTGAGACCCAGCCTATACATTTTGTCCTCCGTAGTGGACATTGGTTTTTGGTTTATATATTTGGATTCATCTGAGCGACCTTACCAAGCCCTGGTGTGCTTTGTAGAGGACATCCTGGCCTTTCAAATGATATCTCATGTGTTTGGGTGAGATAAAAGGAAGTTTGTTTTTATCATGATACAAAATGTGAAACTGTAGCAAAACACACATGACAGAAAAAGTAAGTCAAATACTGTTATGATATTGTTTGTTTAGCTATGGTAATCATATATTTTCTTGTTTAGGAACATGTCAGGAATTATAATTTGGTGTAAGTGTATTTTGATTTCAAAGTCTCACCGTTTATTACAGAGGAATTGTTTTGTTGTCAACTATTGTAAGATCTAAAGTAAAATTACTTTTATAAATTTCTAAATTGTGAGTTGTTGTTTTATCTCCAAACAGCCAGGACATCACAAAAAAAGTGATATTGAAAGACACTTTTTTCCTCGAGTCTCAGGAGGATAATATGACCAGTAACAGGTTCCAAATCTTGTTTGAATGGATTGACATTTCACAATTCCATATTTTATCATCAACATTTTATCATTATTCAAAATATCTACACAGATACTGCCTGTGCTTCCAGATACATCGATAGATAGATAGATAGATAGATCTTGGGTTGTACATAAACCTTCAAATTCTAGAAGATTTGAGGATTGTACTTTTTTATTATTTTTCTTTTCTTCTTCTTCCGTAGATGTGGACCTCTCTCAGAATCACACAGCGGTAATATTCAGAGCTCCAAGAGAGGCAGCATCACCATAGCCTCGGGAGGTGCTGATCACTCCAGTATGAACCACTGGTGAGGATAATTGATGACACGTTCCAAAGTCCCATGCTTCCACAGGCATGTTAGAATGAAAGTGCATTCCCTATTTCACAGGGACAGCTAGATGGAGTTTCTTAAAACTCTCAAACACATGCACAGAATTTAAATTACCTTTCAAAATTAAAGTAAAGTATTTCTCATAATGATGATAATAATAGTAAAAGTAATAATATTGTATTAAAGCTGAAAATGTTACTGAAGAGCACCAATAGTCAAAAATGCTTAGATGTAGTGAAATAAAATACACACAAATGTGCTCCAGGTCAATTGTCTGACATCCTACATAATCAATGACAGCATCTACATGTTTGTTTTTTTCTTTTCTATCTAATTATGTAACTTCCTCACCTGTCTGATCATTGTCTCTACCATTCTTCTTTTGAATGTGTTCAAACTACATGAAGGGCTTGAACACAGTTGTTGTCTTGAATATCAAAGGGTTTCATTTAAAATCGCTATAATAACAGATATTATTTCCCAACGTTGCTTGAATATTGTCATGGGTCCTTATTCAGGGCAGTGCACTGTGCATGTTACACATAAAAAACAGAAAGAATGAAAAACTCTCTTCTGCTTGGTCTAGGTCAGCTTCTATCAAGATGTTTGAGTCAAAATTTTACATCAGTCCACATCAACGCTTCCCAGATTTCTTTACTGTTGAGTTTACTGTTGGCACCACTTCTTCAAAGTGCCATATCAGTTTTAATACCATGAAAATTTAGAAAAAATTAAAAAACTTTTTTTTTTTTAATCTTTGGTACTTGCTTTGCTGGATTTGATCACTCCAGGAGTTTGATATTAACATACAAACACACTGCCTAAAACACATTTTAAAGCCAGAAGCACTTTCTGTAATGACTTGGAGTCATGCATCAAGCTGATAATGTGCTTTGTGGGAAGGAATGTGCTGAAGCAAGCAAAATGTATGAGGATTTTGTATTTTTCAATTTTCAGAAGTGTAATGCTTATGATTATTATGCCAATTAACTGAAATTACGTTAGGCAGCATTAGGATACCAAATACAGAGTGGATTCAGTCAAACATCCATCCATGAGTAGAATTATGTGTTGTTATGTAATAAAAAACTGATAAGAGTTGAGGAGGGCTTTGATCAGCTCTTCAGTGTTTGCTCTCCATACTTTACTGTCAGTCATAGATGACATAGTGCTTCATATGTTCAAAACAATTCTTTACTAATTCACATTCAAACATGTCTTTTTTGTGATTCAGATGCAGCTGTGAATATAATAATGAAATTTTAAAAATGGACTAAATGCAATAGATTGGAGACCTGACCAGGGACAGGCTCTAGCTGAACCCAGTGACTGCATACGGGATTCAGTGGGTATAGAAAATGGATGGATGGACTAAATGATTTTTTTTGTACAGACTTTTAGTATGATTGAATTTGTCTAATGTGTTTTTGCCGTTGTGCATGTGCGCACAACAGACTGTGTTGAGGTTTTGCGTTTTGGACATCGGCACAAAGGACAGATTCCTCTGTTGAAGGCTGGTAGGCAGCAATTTTCATTAAAAACTTTATTGCAACCTATTTACCCAAATCTGAAACCTTAATGAAACATCCAAACGTTGCATTTCTTCATTTCCTTTTTAAGCAAAGTATGTGTAGAGGGAGCATGAAGTCAAATTTCAGCAATAATCACCTGCAGAACAAAGCTGTTCCCAAGGGTATAATGAAAATGCATTGATCAAGGCCAAAAGAAATGAGCATAAGGTCAGTGGGAGGTGTGGCTGACACGATTCATGTTTTTCCTCCCCTGACGCATCACCAACAACTGCCTCATCAAAGTCTGAAGGAGGAAAAACCATGTTTGTCTTTGGTGTTGTTTACACATATTGGATGATAATAATCTCAAGGTGCCTCAGCACACCAAACTAAGGCAGAATTATATTGATTTTGATTTTATTTTTGACTATATAATGCCAGATGTATCACATTTGATACACATTGAGACACCAACCAGAGAATCAAAGAAAATTATTTTTAAATGATGTATTTTATTCTTTAAATAAATCAATAAAATAACCCAGTGTATTCATAAAGATACAAAAAATATTAGTTAGAAATTTTTAAAGACATGTTATGTTTAATTTCAATATATAATAGACACTTTTTAAATAATCTGATTCTGTGTATTACTTCATGTGTCAGGCATCAACCCGTTAGATTGACCCTCACTTTATTTATTGTCCATGTAAAAAAAAGTTGTAAACAAGGTGTACAGCCATGGTCAAGGTCTGATAACATTACAACATGATTGTGGCTTTAATGGTGACAATTTTACTGCTGTTTCATATTTGTTCTGTTGTTTTATATAACAAGCAGAACAACATGTAAGAGAAATTACTGCACAGGGATGTTACTTGTATTAAAATAAACACAATGTAAAGGCACTGAAAGGACGGAGGCTTTACTAGATGTTTAGAGGACAGAGAAGGAAGAACGTTTAGTACTCAATAAATAATACACTGTCTGCTGAACCACTCCTTCACAATACTGGCTAGGAATATACCTGTGCCATCAGGAAAGTTTAAAAAAATGTGTTGATAAAAAAAACATAGTCATTTATTACATACAAGTAGTCAATAGTACTCAATCTGGATCAGGATAAATCTAGGCTCATCGGACACAATGACCTTTACTAATTATTCCAGAGTCCGATCTGTATGTTTCCTCGCTTTGCTCATTGGCCTCACTTAGAAGTAGTATTCTTTAGACAACACAGCTGTGAAGCTTTATTATTAAACATTATTGTGACTTATAGTGTTGTCTATCTTTGACTGAATTCCAATAAACATTTAAGTGACGTTGCATCACAATCATTCAAGATCACTTTCTGACCACATATCTTCCTTGAAGACGAAGGCTCACCTCTGTCCTTAAAAGCTTTAAAAATCTGTTTACATTTTTAACTCTGGTTTTATCACTCCCATCAATCCGTTTAGCTAATTTGTTTAGTTGATGCAGACCAATAATTTGACCTCTCTGAAACAGAAAAATATTCTTATATGACCACGGGATGTGGCTGTTTATGGCTTGAAAAGCTACTTTCTGTAATGGTTAGAATTGTATAACTTTTTACCAGCTGAAACATATATCAATCACTGGTTCTTACCTGTTTGCTGAGTTAATTCAGGTGTTAATCTTTTTATTTTCCTTTTCCCCTCCAACCTTTGAATGACTTTTAGTTTTGATGAGTAATAGCTGATATCAGCAAACAGGTGCTTCTGCTGTCTGCTGTCACATGAGGATGGAAACCTTCACAACATAACCAACAGACTGGGCTGACTTAACTGCTTAAGGGCTTTATCTACTGATTTTTATTCATGTATGGACACTTCATAAAGCAGGTCTTGTTCATATGAGAGGCTGTTGTCAAGCTAGTTACTAGCCAAGAAGTCAGGTGAATTTTCAGTTCACACTCATTCGACTCAGAAAATAAAGTAAATTATAAGAGTTCTTACTGATTTTAAGTACTTGTTTCCATATGTGCAATGACCTAAGTATGTTTACTATGCAGGAGAAATGAGAGTGGTGTTTTTCATTTTTCTCCTTTGCTGTTGACCTGCTATTCATCCTAGTCTCTATTTTTATTTAACATGTGACTGATGAAGTATATTAACTCCAAATCTTTGAGTGGATACATGAATTCTCATGCAATAATGCATCTACTATAAATGTTTACATATCCAAATTGCTCTCTTAAAAAGGCTCTAAAATATAAATTCCTCATTAGAAACAAAAATCCTCTCCATAAACTTCTATTTCATTTATTTATTTATTTTTATAATGAACCCTCAATCAGTGATTTCCACAGCAGGGGTTCTGCCTGAGACGGACAACAAAAGACACCTGCTGTGGCAAAGTGACTGGACTGAGGCCAGAAAATTTCAAACCCGCACAGACACTCTACATCATCCACAACTGTCGCACACTGCTGAATACTCACACAAAAGGTACTATTGTCTGTAATGTAATGACTTCTCTAATGGCGTCTGATCTCTGCACTCATAATACTGTTAGACGAAACAAGGCTTTGGTGGTTTGTGAAACATGGCACAAATTTCAACTGATTTTTTTTTTTTTTTTTTTTAGTGTCAGGGCACACAAAGTTAAGTACACAACATTAACTACACACTGAAATACAGTCTCACTGGATTTTGTGTGATGTAACTGTTTTCAATTTTAAAAACATTCACTTTAGGATCCTTGAGGTTTTGGCAGTGGGGTAGCATGCACAACTTTAAGGACAAGGTTAAGGTTGTTTCTTTTATCACATGTCAAACTTCAGTCTTATTTTGGTTCATGTTGTGAATTAGTTACATATTGAAACCTGCTCACTTACAGTTTTAAAAAGATTGTGGCTTTCCTAAAAGGGGAAAAAAGAATATATAAAAAACATTTACTACATGTTTGAACTGTTCTCCATTGATTCGAGAACAGTATTGCTTCATTCACAGCAATCTGTAATGAAAAACTAATAGAAGCACACAAAATAAAGACAAATTTTTAAATGTATAACTATTAAATATATAATGTAATATAGAAATTAAGTAATGCTGACCTAGAATCATTTAAATTAGACAAGATGCTCAGTAAAAGTGCTGTGATACATAAACAGGGTAATAACTGAAAGGTGAGTGTGAAAAATGAGCATTCCTTGGTCACCTTTGTCCTGGAGAACCAGGTTGAGATCAGAGTTGTGAAGCAGAGAGACTATCCAACATGTCAGTGTTAGACAGTGATATTGTATATGGCAGGAATGATTCTCAGTTATGGTCCTGATGACTGCAAAAGTGTGTTTGAGAAAGTGCTTCACCATCTGGTCAACGTGTGGTGGAGCAGTTGGTCCTGACTGTCCATAGTTGATAACAGCTTGTTTATGGTTCTGTTCTCCACCACGGCTTCCACCATGCCCAGTCTGCAGCCAGCTTTCTTTATCAGTTTGTTCAGTCTGTTGATGTCACTGGCTCCGAGGCTGCACACAACAGCAAAGAAAAGCACATTCGCACCAACAGCATGGAAGAATACTTAGAATTTTTTTCTCATTCTACTGGATGTCGCAGAAAAATACATAATTTTGTTGCACTAACAATTAAACACCATGTTAAAAATCCTCTATGAAAAAGAACCCATGACTCTAACCCAAAAATATTTCTGCCAAGAGTTCTGGCTTTACAGACCTTGTACTGTTTCAGTTTTTGTTAAAGTTTAAATGGTGGAAATTCTTTTATGTGTATTATTGGAGATGGTGGTGGTGTACTGGTCTGCATTCAAAAGTGTTTCTGTGTTAATATATTCAGATAAAATATAATTCAGTCCACTACACTGTAAGTGCCTTGGAGAACTGCAGTATTATGCAATTAGTTTTTATATTCCAATCCCATCTTGGGTACTATACTTTTTAAAGTAGCGCTCTAAATCTGGTAGGCTTGAATAATTCTGAAAATCAGTTTGCCAGAATGGATCTTCTTTTAAAAGTACAGTGTTACAGACTGTCACTCACCACCTCAGGTCTTCAGTCTTAAATGTTCTTTTATGTCTTGCATTCATAAGGAATATATGCAGTACAAACTTGGTGTAAGGACTTTTGTTTTGATTGCTGTAAAAAAAAAAAAGTTGTGCTTCTAGTGCAATATGATGTCAATATTTTTGTGTTTCATTTAGCCAGCATTTGATGCTTCACTGGGTTTTAATTGCAGTCTTTTCATTTTAATATAGAGAAGATATAGGACTGACACCCAAAGAGTTTCTGACTTTCTTAATTTTATAATGTTATTAAAACACACACACACACACACACACACACACACACGTTCAAGCATGCATGCCTGACATTTCCCACCTCACATTTCCTAACATATTTTGTAAATAGCTGTATTTTATTGTTGAGCAATTTTGAGCCACAAATATGAACCAGTGAAGTCATGAATACCAAATGAAGCACTCACTTATTACTTCCATGAGATTTTGGAGCGTAAGTTGCAGCCAAGTGATGTTAATCATCAGACCTTAATACAATCATCAGCAGGTGGACAGATCTCTAAAAGACATTTTGTTAATTTGTTTGTCTAGAATGTTCATGTCTTTTTTATCATATTAGTCTACCACATATCAATCTGTAAAGGATTATAAGACATTATTCTAAAGTGAGAAAAATTATTCATGAGTACAAAGTAAGAATTCAAGAGAGTCATCGGTCTTCTCAGGATGGGACGTCCCAGGAAATTCACCCTGAGGCGAGACTATAAAATGCTGAGAAAAATACAACAAGGAAAGTATGTTCAATGTTGAACAGTTAAGAAGACTGAACAATACAGCTCTTTTGAAAGAGCTGACAGGAAGAAAGCTCCCTCTGTCTAAAAAGAACATTGAAGCACAACTAAGGTTTGCAAAACTGCATATATACAAATTAAAGTACATCATGAACAGTGATCTATGGTTTAAAGAGACTAGTGTGCTTAATGCCCTGCACCATGTTTGGCAAAAACCAAACAGGATATCAGCAAAAGTGCCTTACTGTCAGGCATGGGAGGATGGTGGGGGTTAGGGGTTGGTGGTGGGAGTGTGGGAGTGTGGGTGGAGGGAAAAAGGGGAAGGGTCAGGTGGGGCTGGAGGGTAGTATTCAGGTCATTATGCAGTCACAGGACCTGCTCACCTTGTTTTCATTGAACTAACTGTACACCAGACATGAACTCTTCTGTGTATCTGAGTATAGAGGCAAGTGTGAGGCTATCTGTTCAACAGCTAAAACTTGAACAAAATGTTGACATTAAAAAAAATGATCTAAAGTTCAGCAGCAATTTACTTCAGAATGGTTGAAAAATAAAAGAATCAAGGTTTTGAAAAGACTTAGTCAAATTCCCAAACAAAAATTTGTGAGAGGACATCAAGAGCAAATGCCCAAAATGTCAGTGAATTGAAACCATGTTATGCGGAAGAGTAAACCAAAATTCCTCCCCAATGATCTCATGGACTGATAGTCATATACGACTACTTCAAATTATTGCTGCTTGAGTTAGATCTAAAAGCTACTGAGTCATGGGGTACTTACCATTTTCCACAGGCACTTCCTATAGGGGAGTTCTACATGTACTAATTATTTTTTTCCCTTTTTGCTTCATTATTATTAAATAGATAATGGCAAAGTATTATATGTGCCACTATCTTTTCAATGAACATGTTATAGGTTGCAATTCATTTGAGGTTATAATACAAAGGCTCACAATGATCTTGAGGATTTTAAATATTACTATTTAACTACATTAATAAAGTAGAATTCAATAAGGGACTACCAGCAAATTTTGCATTGTAAAATGTTTGTCTTCCTTTTTCTTTTTTCTCTTACTGTCTATATTGTATTCATAAATGAATGTTTTAAGTTTGATTCACTGAATTAAATGAATTTAACAAAAAATAATTTACAGACTTTACACTGTCTTTTGAACAATTTTACCCACTTGAAACTGCTGTATTTTTAGCATTTGGTGTGGATGTGTTTGTTGCATAAACACAGTAAGGGATCAAAGAGCTGGGTCAGTACTGGTTATTGTCTGTGTGGGGGTGCAGGAAGTCCACATCGTGACTAATAGACATATGCCTCTAATTAGAGGACCACGCAAACACACGCACGCACACACACGCACACACAGACATGGACACACAAAAATTGAACAAGATCTAAATAATGGCTATTCTATGCATTCATTTCCAATGAGGTTTTCCTTCACCTTGGACATCTTTGCAGAGGACAGTCTTGCCATGAAGTTGTAACAGGATTAGACCTACCAAAAAGGCAGGCGGATTAACCCCTTCACTCCCTGACCAATCACCAACTATTTATATCTGATTTCCCCCCTCGATCTACCTGTATTTATTCATTTTTGTTTCAGGTTTCACATTGTACTAATGGGATATCTTTTAGAATTTTTTTTTTTTTTTTTTTTGGCTTTCTTTAAGTGGATAAAGGGATTCATCGGTTAAAACACCTGAAGTTACCTGCATTGTCAACCTTTTGTGGGCAAAGGTTATATTTAGCGTTTTAAATGTGCATTATGTCCTACTGACAATTGCTGCTTATATGTGCATTAAATAAATAAATGCTAAAAATATATCTAAAATATAATTCTTTTGTTGCCTATTTGACAGTAGACGTTGGGCTTCTTCGTGTTGGTGACACTTGTTCCTTTCCTTCCATTTTGTAAAGGGTTCGCTTTCTGCGCGCGCACTCCGGGTGCTCTCTAATTAGTGCGCGCGCTCCGCCGTGTGAAGGTGGAGGCTTGGTTCGTCGCTGCTGCGCGGTGCAGCAGAAACTTACGGGATGGAAACTTTGGCAAACATCGACAAATGTCTGTCACAAAGCTAAATTTATTCGAAGTATATGGTGCTCTGGAACTCAAGAAGCAATGTGTGACGAGGGAGAGGAAAGCGACGGCGGCGAGAGAGCGCATCTCTCGGAGTCTCCCTCTCCGCCTCTGTCTGTCGGTCTTCCCCGAGGATCTCATTCCACTCCACGGCCCCTAGACATCTTCTCCTCCGCTTCTCCGCTGCTTGGGGACACAGACCCGCCTTATCTCGCCTCTTCAGAGTGTCTGCACCCTTCTCTAGAGAACCGGGAACTCGGTGGCTCCACACACTTCACCCCGCCAAAGTTCCGCCAGCGCACCGGGGAGACCAGCTCTCCTTTTCGGTCTCGGCCGGATGTGCGGATAGACGTGGGGTATGACCAGTACGATGGGCCGCTTCCCAAGTGGAGAGGACGAGGGAACGCAGAGCGGTTTCAGCACCGCGGACAGAGGCTCCAGCAGGCTCCGGGGCTCTCCAGTTATGGGAACCACTACTCTGTTGAGCACATAGACACAGAGTTCAACTCCGAAACCCGACAATCGTGAGTCCCGCCTTTGTTTAGTGATGAAGATTCCATCATTTGCCAACTTTACTGTTATGCAGAAATGATACTGGTTACATTTTTGAAATCTCAATCGGAGACATTAATTCTACCTGGAATGTCAACAGGTAGAGGTGTGTTTTGTTGAGTGTAGAGGAGTTTTTAATGAACCAGTTGTACTAAGCCCTACAGGGTGTGTGCGTAGGGCAACGGTATACACTCAGCTGATCTTCAAAATGCAATTTACGATTTCACAGGAACACTTAAAATCACTTTTTTCCCTAGCTGCATTTGCCTAAACTCATTGAATAATTATTCATTTTGCTAATTTTAATAAAACGTGTTTAAATGTTGTCTTAAAACATTGTCCCACAAATAACTGTAATTTCTCAGTCCTACCTCCTAACTAAAGGGACTTGTCAGCTGACAGATGCATTGAAAATGTTTGTATTTATAATATATGCATGAAAGAACTGGAATTTGAATGTTTTTTTTCAACACAGGTCTGATTTTTTTTTCATACATTGGGAGGTTCAGTCCAACTCAGGAATGCATGAACACCTGTGTATTCATGCATGTGCACATGAGGAGACACATTTGCAAAATAATTGAAGACTAAGATGGAGTAGACTACATAAATTAGCTTGCACAGTATCCAGCATCAGAATTAAAGTAGGCTTATAAAATTTCCCTTGACTCAATATTTAATCGCTTAGTGTAAGATTAAAGCTCATACTAAGTATACTTTACTTGACCGTGATCTGTATCCATTCGAGGGACATCCACAGACATTCAGAAGGACATACGTAATGGCACATAATGGATATTCAGCACTACCAGCTTATAGCCATGACTATCAGAAGTTGAGAATGGCAGGCCTCAGTGTTGAGTCTTTGATCTTCCCAGTTCTGTCTCTTTGATATACCAGTGTTCAGCTTAAAAAGGTCTGTCACTGAAAAGAAGCCTGTATGCACTCACTAATGCCTGTCAACTGTCTGTATTTGTGCATGAGTGTTATGTGAAAGGGGAGGCATGAGAGGGTGAATAGGCCTGGTTTTCATTACCACCAAATTATGGTGAGAAGTTCATCTTTGATCTAAAAAAATGACAATTTGCTGCTTTAGAGATTCTCTCTCTCTCTTCCTCTGTGTGTGTGTGTGTGTGTTTGATATATGAAAAAGGCAAGGTGAGTGTATAAGTCTCCTTAGCTATTCTACTCGTGTCTGTGCTCTGACACACTTGCTGAGTCAAAACATTTTTCACTCATTCTCCTACATTTGACTTCAAATTTGATTTAGCTTCTTATTGCCTGTCCTTCCTCCTATCTATTTAACCTTAAATGACCTAACCCAAGAGACTGCTGAGCAATTGAGTGATTACATTGCTTGGTTCATGACCTGAAACTCACAACCATTCAATGAACAATTAAAAGAATAAACTGTATGTTAGGAAAATGTCCAGGTGCTGTCAGACTGGCTTCTGTGTGCCTTGGTATTGATCCTGGATGTTTCTAGAACTCTGTTGGAGGGATGTTTCTTAACTTGGTGTTTTGATGATGGTAGTGGAGAACAATACCTAACATTAGATTAAAATTCATTCTTATCTGGCCTGTTTGGTTGGGATCAGGTGACTGAAAAGATATATGATTCTCATTATTTTCATGTTCATCAATTAATTCAGTAGCCCACTCATGTCCTGTGGATTGAGGTATTGTCCACCTGGTAGTGACCACTCCGATAAAGACAGAAATGTTCCAGTATAGGATGAAGGTAATTACTCAGAACAAAGTTGTATTGATTTTCAATTAGCCTTCCTTCTAAGGGAACAAGTCGATCTAAATGATGACAACAAGATGCTCTCCACAGCATCACATAAGAACTACTCACTCTATGAGTGAAGTGATAAAGTTTTTACTTTAATCTGTTATTAACATGTTGTGCTTTTTTCAATATATGAAATATATGTATGTGAACATGCTAGTATGCATTTCCACCCAATTTAAAGAGCTCTTAGAGGGGACCCCTTTATAATGCTTATAAACATTTTAACAGAGTGAATTTTATTGCATATTGATCAGTGGTTTTGCAGTTTTACCTCTTACAGTAGCATTTATATTGCAGCAATGTCAAGCCATTTTGTAACTGATTATCTCAGTAGTGATGCTTATTCAACCCAAATATGTACTCACAAAAAGCCTTCGGTTATGTGGTCAACTTTAACTTTTAGCAGTCTTGTCTGTCCAAATACGCCAAAATCACCATGAACACACATAACCCAGCAAACCAAGCTGGAACTAGCATTTGTGTCTGACCATAAGTAAGAGTTGTTTTCATTCATTCAAAATACATCACTCTGCGCTACAAATTACAACATGCCTACCTTTTGTATTATGTAGATTTGTGAGTTGTAGCCGGTTTGGCTTACAACTGAAACTTTAAATATGTGGTCAAAGTTCAGCATCACTACACCTGAATGTTATCTTATACATATCAAGCAAAGAAAGATTTTAAAGATTTTCATCTCACAATTTTGGCACAACTTTTTTGAATATATGACAAACCTACTTTTTGCTTTTTCTTCTGCTTCTTTCTTGTGCTGAAAGCACATTGTAAAAGGATGAGAGAGTGTGGTTTGTCCTAAAAGGCAGTGGCAGCTCTTCCTTTTGTGTCATGACATCATTCTGTGCACCTGTTTTAAAGCATGATGATGTGGCAAGTCCTTTAATCTTGTTTGAGGTGCATCTCTGCACTATCTACAAGCACAATGTCACACAACAGGTGTTTAAGCAGATATACCTTTACACAATCACTCCTTAAGAGGCCAGTTCTTCTTCTGGCCCACAGATGCAGGCACATGTTCTCTTGCTCCGTCCATCTCCATTGTCTGTCCCTCCTCATGTCCACCTTTCTGTAATTCCACAAAGAAATGGTGCAGATAAATCCTATTTCACATACAAATCACAAACAATCAAAGATGGATGGAGAGGGAGATGGAAAGGGATGGAAAATGGCAATTCATTACATGACTATAAGGTTATCCAAATGGGCTGGCGGCCAGACTGTGCTTCTCTTTATGAGGAATTCTCCTGATGCTTCGAAATACAATATATTTTTGAGGCTGTTTGTGTGGAAGTGGGATGTTGTGAAAGCTACACCTTACATCACAATGCATTGTAATACATCAGCAACACAAAGCATCAAAGCACAGCCTTCAGAAACATTGTCTTCCTCTTTCAGGAATATTAAAACCCTTCTGGAAGTATTACTCGCCACAGGGTGTTTGAATTGGCTTGCATTACATTTTGCAAATAGTGTATGTTATGTTCGTATTATGTATGCATAGTCTGAAACTGTGCATGTGAATGAGTGTGCAAGAGAGAACAAGAGCAAAAGGGAGGGCTTTTCTCTTCTCCTTTCTCTTTGATTGACGTCCTGGGGTATGCGCAGCTGTTTGAGTAAATTGAAAATAAAAAGCTCTGGATCTTTTACAGTATAATCACACACTGACAAACATATGTGTGGTCCCTCAAACACACACATCCTACTTCGCAAAACACACACACACACACACACACATATATATGCACACATATGCGCACACACACACGCACACACACATACACACATAAGAGATTTCCCTAAGTGGGCTCTCTTCATTTTGTCAGCTTCACATCCTCTGACACCCTTGGGTGAAAA
>JAOWBL010000002.1:7610053-7640053 GCA_028564865.1 Zenarchopterus dispar
TAGATAGATAGATAGATAGATAGATAGATAGATAGATAGATAGATAGATAGATAGATAGATAGATAGATAGATGTGGTCCAGTGACTTGCCTCTCCTGATCTGCTGTTCTCTCCCTCCCTTTGTCTTACACATGCAACCCTGGGAGAAGACAGAACACTCTTCAGACCTGGTGCGCTGATGTGTTTTGTCCTCCATTCATACCTCCTTTCATCTCCTTTTAGTGCTACAGGATCGATAAACTCTTAAGGGCAGACCGTCGGAATCGCATCAAATCAACGTATAACGATCTTTCACTGGATATAACGGGCAGCCGGGTGGTCTTACAGGAGATTGCTTCTGAGTATATGCGCGCTGGCGGTCTTGCATGGCGCACCACGACGCGCGACAATGGCTGCATGTGTGCGCACCAGCGATCGTCGTTGAACTTCATCACCTCTTCTAGACCCCTAAAGACTACCGAAAATGGCTCAAGCAGACCACTATAATACACACGCGCGTAGCCACACGAGTGGAAGGAAGATTTGGATTTAAAAGCCGCAAAAGTGGAAATTTGCACTGTATTTCCCCTCTGGAACAGCACTGGCGCGGGGGGTTGAACATACTTGATAGATGTGGCGGGGGACAGCGCGTTAGAGCCCCCCGCTCAGCCTGCGTGGACTCAGGTAATAAGCTGTGGACCCGCCGCTTCAGCGTGGCGCGTCCTAGGCGGCGCAGGAGCACAAGAAGCAGTGGACGCTGAGGAATGCGGAGCCGGGATTTTGACTTTTCCGATCACCCGCGGAATTTCTCGCAGCTCGAAACAAAGTAGGTAGCACCTCTTCTTGATTTTATAAACACTAGAATAACAATTTTAT
The DNA here is from genome assembly GCA_028564865.1 of Zenarchopterus dispar. NCBI lineage: Eukaryota > Metazoa > Chordata > Actinopteri > Beloniformes > Zenarchopteridae > Zenarchopterus > Zenarchopterus dispar. The sequence continues at coordinate 7,610,909 of JAOWBL010000002.1, forward strand.
ATGGCAGGCAAACCATATGCTGTCAAGCAGTCTCCAGATTGTTATTTGCAACTCATGTCTTCTTTGGGGTTTGCAGCTACTATTTGTAATAACTTTTTATGGTTTTATTTCGCCCTCTTTAACGCATGCATTTGAGATCATTTAACTGGACATTTTACTGCAAATACGTACATCAGTTGACAATATTATTAGAGACGGAAGCTGTTACGGTGAAATTTAACCCGGGTTTTTGTTACGCAGTGTGCGCGCTCGGTGTCGAGATCAGCCAAAAAGCCGCACAAACGAGCGCCCCGTCAGCTCCATAACCATATCCCTGTGTTTCCATCCCCCAGCCCACCGTCGCAGCGGGTGAGCCCGCGGGGCGCCATGCTGAGACAGATCCTCCTCAACTCCACCGACTCTTCAGACTTCAACCTGGTGCTCATGGCCCACACCACCACAAACCTCCCCGCTTCCATGAACGCCTCCCACGGAGGCTCGGTGAGCGTGGCCGCTCTACTGAGACCCACCGCGGCCAGGAGTGGCGGAGGGCTGCGTGAGGGCGAGCTCCACAAGCCGGACCTGGTCACCTACATAGTCATGTGCCTACTGCTTTTTCTGCTGGTGCTGCTCATTGTATTCTTCATCAACTGCCAGCTCCGGAACTCTTTTTTCGCCTCCATGCCATATGACAGGTCACTGAGAGAGGCCAGGACCTCCTATAAGTAGACCTTAGGGGGAAAATAAAGAAATAAGGGAAGAAAGGAAGAAAGTTGCAGGGGTTAAGGATTGCTTCTGCACAGCTTGTGCACAGCTGAGTACTTTCTGGATATACAACCTGGAATCTGATCTGGAAGGCACATGTTCCCCACTTTTGTCAGTTCATTGGCCAACAGCCTCATCCCTGATGTATACTACCATTTTGGAAGACTGTGGGAAGCAGAAAGACAACAGAATGATTCCAGATATAACTAGTGAGTCACAAGCATGTACTTTCTGCTCTGGTGGTACAGAAAGTACAGAGGATGGCTAAAATCAAATGAAGCAGTCCATCATCTGTTGTGAATCACCTGTGGTCTCTGCAAACCGGAAACAAGTTATAAACTCATTTAACTGAGACGGGCCTTGTCAAGGCAAATCTATTTTTCTTCATGAAAACCTGACTCTCTTTATGTCTACATAGAAACTACAGTAGTTGGCATATAAAATATTTTGTAAGACTTTAACTTGACTGTCTTGTCTTGTGAAGCAGTCATGAAATGATTTCCAACCTTATTAATTGTATTATGATTTAGTCTATGAAAAATTATATAGGCAACATCACCACATAAAGATATTGAAATGTCCTCTGAACTCTTTATTTGTGTGCCTGTAAAGGAAAAACAATGCTGCAACTGCTGATGTGAAAGGCCAGCTGTTTATAATTTAATATGCCCTTAGAAGGATCCCAGAGCCGTGAGTCTTATCAAGCCCTTTCACTTTTAATTAACCTCTCTCCTACATGTGATAGCATCAGCAGCATCCCAGAGAATGAAGACTCCAGGCTGAAGTATGATGAGCCCTGTGCGATAAACTAAATTGCTGTCTGTTTTGGTGCCACTGGTGATGCACAAATCCTCTCCAATCTTGTTGCTGGAAAACCTCTCTCACATACCAGGACAGATAAACTGAGCCTATCTCTGTAATCTGTTTGTGAGAGTACATGCATGCTCACAAGTTTGTGTCCAGAGACAAGAGAGAGATACTGTCTTTCAAACTTCAAATATTCTGTCATTATGTTACACAAACCAAAAAGAAAATGCGGATTCTAAAATGTTCAATTTCACTTACATATTTTTTATTTTTATTTTGATGCATAATTCTAAAAAAAAGGGGGGAGGATTTAGTAAAATATGGAAAAAGATACATCTACCGAGTGTTGGATGAACAGATACCAGATAAGTTAAGATACCATGATATAGAGAAGGTTACTCCACCATTACTTCCTGCTGCCACAGAAACTGTTTTAGGCGTCGTGCCTGCTATTTGCATCTTAACCTCTAGGTGGAGCCCAAAGTCCTTTTATTTAAACCCACTGATGATAATGGTAAAAGTCTGTAACCACTACAGGAAGACACCACTCCTTCTCAAAACATGACGAAATATCTCATCAAGAAGAAAAAAGTTTCATCCTATGGCATGTTAAAAAAAAAGAAAAATGAAGAAACGTCAGTTGGCCAGAGTAGAGTATAACCTACTCAAACTGATCAAATATAAACTCACAATGCTCAGTTTTCAGAAATTATAACAATGATCTTTATCAGAGTTGTAAAAATGTTCGGTGCAAAATAAAATGTCAGGGTTGAGAAACAAACTGATAAAGGGGAAGCCCAGATCACCCAACGTTTTATTAAACCTGCAAAGAAAAACTCTTGCAGGGCCTTTAGATTGCGAGGTGGCCTTGTCAACACAGCATCTGACATCTGAATTGAGTGTCTTTCAGCATTTTTTTTTTAAATATTCAATTTTCTGTGACAAAGTTATGATGTACAAATTCCTGTGTGGTACTAATTATAAGTCTTGACTTTGTGTAGACAATGCAGAATCGTTTCTCTTAAAATGACAGAGAGCAGAGCCCTTAGTCCTGTCTGAGCGGTGAGCTGCGACTTAAGTCCTGTCAGGTGCAGCTGCAGAGGGCAGGCTCCTCCCCCCAGGACTGTCACAAAAACAGGAAGACTAGCGCTGCTTCCCCGTTGCCACCCAGGGGTTAAAAACTTTACCAAACTTGAAGCAGTCATGGAAAGCAATTTTGGAAATACGGTTGACTCGGGGAATACGTAACACCGCCGCGTGGTCTGTGTGCTTTTGTTGTCGAAACAACTCGTGGAAGTGGACAGAGAGAGGGAAAAGCTTTTTTTTCTTTTCTTTTTTTTTCAGCTTTACCTTTTCTCAGTTGCGGTGAGGTTAGCCTAAAGCTAACGGTAGCTCGTTTTCGCATCGCTTCTTTTGGATGATATTCACACAGTCAAAACTTCTGAGTGTGTTAAATGCGGGAAGTGTAAAGTTAGGTTTTTTTCGGCTTTCCACTGACAGCAACAGGTCACTTTCGTGCTTGTTGTCCGTCGGACTTTGGCTTGTGCTTTGAATTTCCCTCCTTCAGAGACGGACGCTTTGTGTGAGGGGGGGCTCGTTTGGCAGACCACCAAATCATTAGCAACGCTGTGCTAATTGTTGCTAGCTAGCGAAGGCTCCAGGGAATTCACACTGTCCTTCCTAAATTTAAAAAAAAAAAAAAAAAATTGTCGTTGTGCTTAAAGTGTAGAGATTAACCGCTACACGTGTTTAAGTTGACGTCCGATTCAAAGAAACGGATTAACTTATTAATATGGATCAACACACTGGAAATTCCGCCTCAGCTCCTGCTCCCAAGAAGGACAAGAAATCCAAGAAGACCTACGAGGATGGAGATGGGAAAAAGAAATTTGTGAGTATCTCACTGGTTCAACATCTGAACCCCCAAAAGTGCTGCGCCAAACTCCACTCGCTGCTTTTTTTTTTTTTTTTTTGAGGCTTTTCTTCCTCTCAGGTTTCAATTAAAGCTGCGAAGCACAAACTGACACCATACCTGTAATTACTGTCTCCCTCTAAAGCTGTTCACCAGCTGTCAGAGCTCAAAATGTTGCCCCGTTGTGTTCAAGATTCAGGTCAAAGTACCTGTATATAAGGAAATGGGCGGCCCTTCGATTATGAAGACTTCGACTGCAATAATCATTGAGTTGTTTCATTCCTGAGAATTGTAACAGGTCAGCACATGACTTCACATTTTTACAAGCACCGATGTCAGGTTGTTCTGTCCTGCAGGGAGAATGCGTTTCACTTTCTGCATGAAACAAAAAGCTGAAGTGCTTTGTGAAATTGATAAAGCACCTCTCTTTTGAAAAGTAACTTAAAAACACACTGATGTTTTGCCATCAGTCAGAGCAAACTCTTGCGTAACTTTACCCCTTGGTCATGGCTGGCAACAGGTGAAAACTGATATTGTACACAGTGGCACATGGTAACCATAGAGGGTGCACTGGCAAAATTAACCGTCCTATGACCGGACTGAAGACTGGTTTTAATTTGCAAGAGATGAATAGATTTTCAGGCCTATTATTGAGAACTTTTTCACGTTGGTAGTTGTACTATCCTGGACTGACATCTGTGTTTATAAGTAGGAGTTTATTGGACATATTAAAGCCCCTGTTTTAATGACAAAGGGTGACATGTTGTCACTGTTTACACAACTATGCAAAGTTTATGGTACTTTGAATAGCTGTATGTAAAAAGTATTATTTTTAGCAATGACATGTTAAGCTTTAAATGTACGTAGGATTTGATAGTACTGTAGGTAAACATCAGTCATAGACAGAAACCAGTTGTGCAATGCCCTAAGACAACTTTACGCATGAGTTTTTAGCTGGGCGTAATTACATGGATGCCAGCATGTGCAGCTTACCACAGAAAGAAAATGTCTTTTACTTCAATATCACACTGACTGAAATGTGAACCCAGTTTGGAAGAACTTGTATTAGCCTACATGGTAGTTGAAGTTTGTGATGTGAATTGTATGCTGGGGTTAGTGTGACATCCGCTCTTGGCTTTCACACCCATCCCAGTTAGTCATCTATGACTTCATCATGTTCCTCTTTCACCTCTGTCTAGGCATGCTGGTGACAAGAACAAGAGGGACATTTAACACTTATGTGTGAATCAGCTGCATTCAGTTTATTTTGAATTTTGGTCAAAAATCATCTTTGCGTGAAAGGCTCTGTTGTCTCATCTGTGAGTTAGTCAGTTTTAGTCATTACTTTCCATAGTCATAGATTTCAGAGGGATTTGGGATGGATCATCTCATTGGAATGACTGCAGTTAAGTTTGGTATTAAAACAAAGACAATGGTTGTTAATAACCTCACTAATTTATGACATATTTTCATTTTCTTCTTTGCTTCACAAAAAAATGTTTGCTTTATATTTTGGCTCATCACAACTGACTGCATCAGATGTTTTCTAACCCCCATGATTCATGCCTGTAATTACAACCAGCTCTATCACACAAAAACATACTGGACTGCTGTAATGCTCCCCTGCTGTGGGTAAGCATGTCTGTAAGCCAGATCACGTGTGTGTCTCAGTTCACACACTGGCTGCCCTTTGGCAAATGTTACCTGAAGTTAAGTGTAAGAGGAATGATTAACTATGATTCACAGTGCTTACAAGGCCACCAGAAGGCAAACATAATCTGGGAATTTCTTTTTGCCTGAAACTAAAAGCAGGTCATTTAGACTGGGGTTCCTGAGGAGCCATCTGTGTCATTCAGGTCCAAGAGAGATGGGCAAGATCAGCATCCATAAATCCTGTTGACAGAAACATGCATGCTGGCAAAACCCAGCATGCAAGCACAGTGGGGATTAGCTAGGGATCACTGCCCAGGACAATTGTTTGTATCACAAGGTGAATTCTAGATCAGATTTTGGCTTGAGGTCTTTTTTTTTTTTTTTTTTTTTCGCTGCATCCAATGTTGCAGCTTCCCTCCACTGAAACCTTGATACCTGTAAAGTTCCCTTTGATATTTGTAAGGAACAAGAATGTTGTAGTGCTTTACATACAATATTAAATGGGTGACCAGTAGCAGACTCTAATAGCACATTTTCATTATTCAAATTAATACACACTTTAAAGAGTATCTATTTGATAGTGACAGAAATAAGTGAAGGGGAGATGTTTTATTGGAAATTTGGCAGTATTTAAATTGTGTGTGTGTGTATACATATACAAAGCACAAAGATTAAGTGGTAAATGGATGAAATTGAATGTATTACCTGGGCCTGTACTACAATGAACACCATATAGTTCTTGCAGTCGGTTTCTTGAATTGTTTAATCTTATTCAATATTACACACACAGTATGTGAAAGCTAGTCCAAAAGCAGGAATTTGTTATACAATTTAAATTACTAGTTTTGTTGTTTTGTTTTATTTAAGTTTGAATAAAATCTATATTTATTGACAAATGTGACTCACCACAGGCTTTGTGTGTCCACAAACCCAATATAGATTGACAATTTCTGGGTAGAGTTCAAAAAGGCAGTAAGTTTTAATATCCTTTTTGAATTTTACCATAAATGTTTACTAAAATGTAGACAGAAATTACACAGATCATATATGCACAAAATTAAAACCACATAATGTTCAGAAATAAAACTGCTCCTCAGGTGAAAATGAACATTAGCGAGACTGCTCTCAAAACTGATTTAGCTCTAAAGGAGACTACTCCATGTAGATGTTTTCAATAATAGAAATAATGAATTGGATTCCATAGACATCAATAGGGATGTCTAAGGTTTGCACAGTACTGTATAAACACAGCAAATGTGTGAGACATTTTTTTCAGCTGGATCTTATATGTATAAATAGATTTTGTCTAGTAACTTGTAACACTTTATTATAACATTTAAGAGAGGATGTCAACTCTGCAAGCTGCTGCAGTGTCGGGGAACATTTAAAAGTTTTGTAGTTTGTTCTGTTATGGACACAGATGAATTTCCAGTTAAAATTCTCAGTTCATAAGTTTTACTTGCCAACTTGCTAAACGCAAATGGTCTAGAGTAAAATAAATCTACAAGAATTTAAATCTTTTTCAAATTTATTGCAAGAAAAATTTGCTGAAATTAGTTGATATGTGCTTTTGTGTATTTATAAAGCCGGTGTTTGTGAGCTATGCTGGACTATTGTGTAAAATGTAAATGAAACTGGGATGCAGTGTAGTTCTAAAATATCCTGTCCAAGTACAATCATTAGACATGTATGACGTGTTGAAACTTTATTAATAGTTCAATTGTAATAACTGTAAATTTATAACAAAGTGGTGTTGATAGGATAACCACAGGAGGATGCTAAGCAGCCATCACAACTCAAACTTCTAGTTTCTCTTTTCAGGATTCATGATATTACAGTATGTTAAATAGTTAAAGGAAAATGCTAGGCTTCATTATTGTACATCAGCCAGCAATTCTTATTTAGGAGACCCTGTAAAAGCTATTAAGGTTATCACCTGCTTGGTTTGTTGTTGGTTTCATTTCATATGGCAGAGGCGGTTGACCGTTGAAGATCGTTGATCTTCTAGGAAGAATAAATTCAACTCAGCAATCTGGCTTTGACCTTGCAATTAATCATTAGGATATCTTATTTTTTCACTTCTCCTGTAAAGAGAATTTAAAGGAGGATGTGAGATGGGTTTTTTGTACTTTTTTTAGTTATTAAGAATTTGATTAATTGCATAGATAAGTGCATCTTCTTTCAAGCATGACATCCTGCGCCTGTGTGTGATTTTTGTGCAGCAGTGTGTCTACATCCTGGGGAAACCACCTCAGCACAAGTTTAATTTACTGTACTCTCAGTCAAGTAAGCTAGCTCTCAACTCTTGAGTCACTCTTCAGTCTTCAAGTGGGAGTCTAAAGTTTGCTTTTAAGCACAGTGGTTTTCTTTTGCATCTTTTTACACACATGCTCCCCAGTACTCTCCTAGGCCCAGACAGATGCACAGTTACCTGTTGTGTTAATCTCAATGTAAGAGGAGCATACTGAAAAGTGAATAGTTGGAAGACTTTGTGCTATCATGAAACCAGAGTGAAATGGACTTCTAGTGGTAGGGGCCGCTTGGCTCAGGCTGAATGGAAGTATTTAAGAGTGCGAAGCTGAACAAGAAAAGCAAGTGGGCCATCAATGATGAGAGACTGGCAGAGGAGCTGAGGAAAAGGGACACTAGGAAAGAAGCCAGACAGTCCACATGCACATAGGGATATAAAGGAAAGTTTAAAAATATGCTTTCGTGTTTGTGCACCCAACAACAATGTTACATGTTGTGTGTACCTTAAGTTATGAAGTTTATTCTACAAGCAGAATATGTGGACTAAAACAGGTATTAAAGACTTGTGCCACATTGCCACTTCTAGTTCAAGTATGTTGCAAATATCTGAAGCATGCTGCAAATATCTGAAGCATGCTGCATCTGTGCTCACACTGCAAGTCACTGACTTTAATTTAGGGATGTGCTGATTGCTTGGTAGGCGACCTGTACTGACTGTTATTTCCTCTTCTCTCTTCTAGTCAGTTGCACAAATCATGTTCATATCAGCTCAGCCTCACACTTCTGCTTACTAGCATAGCGTGGAACACTTAACCTCAGTAGCAAGACCCAACAACAGCAATTTGTAATGTGTGTGAACAGTTTATACAGTCTGTCAGGGGGAGAGTATGAGGCTACCAACAAAAAAAAAAAAAGCCGGTTTTCTTGTGTCCCTGACACCATAGTACAAAAGAATAGAGGCCTGGTAATTGACTGCTTCTGCATTACTGATGCCAATAACTAACAAGTTCATATTTTTATGTTTTAATAAAATCTTGATATACAGTATACTGCAGATTGTGCACTTATTAGTTGCATTAGTTGTGTCATAAGCCTGTTTCATGCTGTGAATTAGAAATTTCAACACCTCGGAAAGGAATAATGGTGTTCATGTTTCTTTTGATGACATCAGTCAGTATAACCGCTTTCAGAAAAAAAAAAAAACACAGATATTATTGGCTGTCTCGTGGTTGCAGCATGTTTTCTGATGCGCTCTCTTTCTACTCGTGGGAGTGTGTTCACCTTTGAGTGCACATGTCTTTGTGAGTGCATCAGGGCAGAACTCTGCTGTGAGGAATACAGAGTAAAGAAAATTGTGAACTTGCAACAAAAAGCATGCTCAGCATGTTCTTTCTGAGACTAAAGCCCAAATTTATCAGAAATTGCTCTCCAAAACTCTGTAACCTTTAAGCCCTAAGTTTTGTTTTTCCTCTTTTCAAAATGAAAGTCAGGAGGCTGCAATGCTCTGAATCTGGTTGTGACCTCTGTTCTTTAATGTTTGACGAATGTATATAATTTTTTGCCAAATAAATAAAAATTGTTATGGCTACAGGTTGTGTTGTATATCCTTAAAGGCTCATTCATGCTCCCTTATGTACGTAAATGGACATGTCCATTTTAAGCATTGTCATACATCCTCATACTTTGTGTGCCTTTTACATTGCCTGGGTTGTTACATCAATTAATCCACTGGTGGGTAGTGCCAAGTTCAGATGCAGATTGAACTGAGATAGCCACAAATGGCTGACCAAAATGGCTCAGTGGACCATGAATATTAAATAAAAGTGGGTGATGGACTCCATCTTCTTCTGCTTCTGCTTCTTCTTCTTTAGTTTTTTCCTTTTGCTGGTCACATGTTAGCTATTCTGCTTAACATTGCCCCCTGCAATTTCCAGTGGTATTGCTCTGTTTGCTGCGTCAAGTGACGGATCCGCAAGGGCCCTGAAAAAGGACCAAATTAGACACACAAACGACTTTGTCGAGCAGAATAGGCCTTAAGACAGTTCCCCCTTCCCTCCACCAGAATGAGCACAGCAATAAGAGTGACCATGAGATTGCCTTGCAATCTCTCAATAAGTGGGAGATGCTGTGAGCGCTTAAACACAACACACTTTACCACAACTTGCATAAGTAGCAGGGCTCACGTATCTCATAGTTTAGATCATACCACTGCTTTTGAGCCATGGATCAGATGATTTCAGGATCAGTAAAGTTTAAAAAAACAAAACAAAAAAAAAGAGGCGAGCATTATTTTATTTTCCATTTTCCAATTATTGTCAATTATAGTTTTGCATTCAACAAAGTGCTCCCATACTGGTGACTTAGAAGATGCAAGAGGCTTTTCAAGTTCCTGCTGCTCTGCATATTACATTACATTTTATTTAAAAGTTGCTATTAGTCAAAACAAGTAGCAGTAAGAAGTAATACAATCAATCCAAAAAGAGGAGGAGTTTCAGCATACAAAAAGCGCAGACGGGCACCAACACAGCCTTAAAGGAGTCATGGTGTTCATTTCTTCATTTGATTCTTTTAATGACAGTCTGTACAGCTGAACAATAATTTTTAAAAACATATTTATATATATATAAAAAAAACTATTGTATAAGCTTTTCTGGCAGGTGGCACAGCTATTTTCCAAGATGTGCCCTCTGCCTACTGGTGGGAGTGTGCTCGTGTGTGTGTGTGTGTGTGTGTGTGTAAGCTAATCATACACAGAATTGATCATGAGCAATATGGACGTGACCAAAAACATGCTCAACATGCTTTTTCTGAAAGTAAAGTATAAATAAATGTATAACATTTATATTTAGTTTCACATTTGGGTGTTAATAAAGTCTAATTCACTAATATAGAAGTATTATTAAGAATCAATATTAAATAATTAAAATTCACATCACTGATAACACCGAATGGAGTTTTTCTTTTTCTGTCAGCCCTTGTTAAAATGTTTTAAAATTGAATTTCATGAATTTTAATACTTGTCATTTATCATCAAATGAGATTAATAGCTTGTCTACCAACTATATGAAATGAAGACATTTGGAAGAAGGATCCATCATGGTGAAGTGTAATAATTAACATGCCAACGAAGTATCAGTTTGCACCGTGCATTTCAGATAAGTGAAGTAGCTGCTTTCTGTGAAACTTTGTCTGACTGGATGTGATAGGACTGTCACCGTCACCTTGGTAACGGTTTGTTTGTTTGTTTTTAAAGCAGCACAAAGAATTTTTTGCAATCTTTAGCTAAGCAAGTCTCCTACTGGTGTGTTGGAGTTGGCCACTTTTTACTCTTATTTGGACTCTTGTTCAGTTACTCTTTCTTTTGTCATTATTTGAAGTCCTTTAGTGTCCTCTTCCATGATGTCCATCACCTGTCTGCGAGCTAGTTTTATCATTACTGATATGTGACATAGTGTTGCAGTAGTTTCGCAAGAAACAACTGTGACGTGAGTTCAAAGTTATTTGGCACCTAAGAACAAGCAATTTTTTTTTTTTAAGACATTTAATCTCAGTATGTCATCTGTCATTCCTGTCACTGGCATCAATGGAGTGGTCTGTGATTACTTAACAGGTTTCACAAGGTACTGCTTTATTAGTATTAGTGTAAAGCAGTACAACGTCTTGATCCAGACACCAAATGGTCTTGAATAAATGTTTTTAAAAGTGATTCCTTTAAAGTCTAAGGCCAGATCTCAGAAATCTATAATGGCTTTTCTGCTTGTTTGCTTTTCTTCAAACAAGCAATTTATAATTTGAGGCTAGCAATTGTGGCTATGTCATTATAGCCCCAGTAAAGTTACATGCACTTGGTTCTTATTTCCGTAATTTGTAATCTACATTTGTAATGGCCCTAATTGGGGAAGGGGGTTTACCAGTTTGTTGTGTGGTCCCATGAAATGACCTACTGGTGGTGGTGTTTTTGTGTGTGTGTGTGTGGTAACAAATATGCCCCTGTCTTAGATGTACTATAAATTTATTGTTCACTAGATTCTTGTCCTGCATTATTTATTTCTGGTTTTGCCATGTCAGATGGCCCTAGTTTTACAAATGCAATGTAAAGAAGTAATACTTATGATCAAGTAAAATATGCATGTGGCATTAAATTGAAATTTGGACTTCGTCACCTAACTCTCTGTTCTGGCTACTCAAATTCTTTTATATTTTGAGATGAGATATGTAAAAAAAAAAAAAAAAAAAAAGAAGGGGAGGGGAGCTAAGGACTTTTCTGTGAGTAGTACTCAAGTTTTGTTTTATTCCTCTGAAGATAAACTTCATGAATTGTCTACATGCATTTTAGTCTGTAGGTAATAGTGGATCTTTCTGGGTCTTCCTCATTGGAATCTATTGTTCAAAACATAACACTGTGATGAGATGATAATGAGTCTTGATTGTGGAGTTGCACTTGAATGTTTGTGACAGTTTTGTCTTCCATCTACACTATCCTGATCAACCAAAGGTTTGCATTTCTTCCTGCAGCTATGAGACTAGAGTCCCTGATGCATCATCTTCCTAGTCATATTTACAAATATAGTCATGAGAACGGGAAGCTGTTTTGTATTTTGTTTCGTAATCTTTACTTGTAACATGCTTATGAATATAATTTTCTTTCTGAGCTTCGCAGACAGCTCTCTCCTGTAGTTGCTTTGGTTCGTGTTTAGCGTGCTGCACAATGATGCCAAACTACCCACTGGCAGGTTTTCTCCTTCCAAGTGGACTGGATGGATGTTAAAAATATCTAAGATGTCTGTAATACTAATTAAGATTGAACAGTTAGTTTGAAACATGACTGCAATGCAATTAAAAAAAAAAAAAAAAAAACTTTCCAGGGTATTAAAAAAACCAAACATGAAATTAATCAATACCTTCTTTTGTGCTTTAATTGGTTCATTCTGACACATACTAAACACGTGTTTACATGAGACAATCGCCTTTTATTTAATCACTTTGCAACAGGAGTGGAGCATTGTTTCATTGAACTGTAAGGGTTCTTGTGTGTGTGTGTGTGTGTGCGTGTGCGTGCGTGCGTGCGTGCGTGCGTGCGTGTGCACAAGCTAAACAAAACCAAAACAATCATTGAACTCTCCCTTGCTTCTGCCAGATGACGCAACTGGCAGTTTTTGTGTCAGTGGTGGGCTGCTTACACATAAATTCACATCTCCAGTCTGCGTTTGTTACTGTTCTGCTGTTTTGTAGAGTGTCACAGAAAGGTTACAGTTGAAGCAGAAGTTCTTTTCTAGTAGTCATTTCATTGTCACGCTTACTCGGAAAAGTGGTTTCATTTCTTCCCTTTGTCCATGTATTTAGTGTTATTGAAAATATTTCCCAAAGTGGTTTTAATCTGATGATACCAGTGGCCTTTACAAGTTGTCTAGTTTGTTCAGGTCAAAGTAAATAAGTTTTTTGATATGATGAGCTTGATTTCAGTGGATAGAGATAAAGACAGAAAGCAACTTCAACATTTACGTGAGAGCACTGTGACTGTCATATTCACTTGTCAAGTGTTCAGTTTATATGTCTGTTAATATAAATATATATTGCAGTTTACACTCACACACACATATCACACGCACTGATACGTCAGTGTTTCCTCACTGTTATATTATTTCTCAAATTCTGAGGGCTGTGACAGGAAGTTGTGCAAAAATAGCGAACAGGATGCTTCCTTATTTCTCTCCATTATTGCTTACCCTTATCTCTCTCATTATTCTTTTCCATAAATTGTCAAGAAGGTAACAGTGGACTTCTAAATATGTTGACCTTCTCTCAGGCCTGGATCTTATCAAGCCTTCTGGTAATAAAGCATGGTCCAGGGTTCAGTTAAACCAAATGCATAGTTTTTGAAACATTCTTAAGACTAAAGCTGTGTTACTGGATTATACTGTATTAAGATACTTCTGCTCTATCAGATGGTTTCCTCAAAGCTTCAAAACTAAAATGAAAATGGTATTACAGTGCTGTTGTTTGGGCTGTATGTCATCCATTTATTCCTGCAGTAACTGCGCGCAGAGTTTAAGAGCCTAAAATACACTGTGAAATAAGTTGCAATAGATGTACATTAAAGGTTTAAAGCAGCATGTAACATTTTATTTTCTAATCTAAATTTTGGATTACCAACTGGTTTGTATGTTGCAGATAATGTAATTTGTTCTAGACAATTTGTTTTTTTTGTTTCTTTTTTTTTTTAAATTAGGCTCTACTGTCTGTAATCATTCTGCAATTCTGCCTATAGTTTACAGGATTACTGGCACACTCGAGGGAGAGAGAGAGAATGTTTGGGAATCTGAAATTTTTATTTTCATGCAGTAACAGTTCTTGGCATAATCTTGCTATGATTATACACCACTAGAGCAATAATTGGTGATCTGTTATCTATCAATTGATCAAACCTGCTTCATCCTATTGGGGGTCCCAGGGCTCTTCTGGAGCCTTTCCCAAGGAAAAGGCAGAGTTGGGCGGGGACAGGTGATGGTCACCCATCCATCACAGAACTTCCTTTTATTTATTTATATTTACCTTTGTGCTATTTTTATGGGCACTTGTAGAAATGGAAACCCAGATGCTGTGAAAATGCAATTTTGCTCAAAGTTAGTTAATAATTTAAGTGTTTTTTAAAATGGCATATGAACTTGTCTCACCTTAAACAGTTGTTTGTTTGTTTTAAGCTTGTACTGGCTTGTACTGTTTTGTTTTTTTCCCCCCTCCATCATGTAGCCAATTAGTAAAAGGAGCAAGCTTGAAGTAGTTCATAGTATATAAGCTTAATTTGTATATCTGTTGAAGAGTCAGCAGAGTGCTGGATAGACAGACCTGACTAATCCTCATAGTTATGACTGCTCTAGTGTGTGTGTGTGTGTGTGTGTGTGTTGCATGTCGTGTCTGGGGGGCTTAGTTAGGATTACAGTGTCAGTCCTTGTCAGTGACTCTGTGTCTTTCCTTCAGAGATTACAGCTAATCTCAAAACAGCTTGATGTACCTACACAATTGTTTTTTTTTTTTTTCTTTAAAAAAAACTGTCTCCATTGAGTTATTTGTTACATTTAAAAGTAAAAAGCACATGGAAGTGATACTGTGTAAACAAAGTCCTCTACATTAGTATACTAAGTATAAATTCAGATATTTTGTTCACCAGTTATGTGAGGTCAGGCAAAAATTTTGATAAGTGTATTCATCCTGTGAACCATTGCTGTGAGCGAGTTATAACTGTTGTCATGCTCTACTTCTTGTGAGGAAATGGTATGTGCTGCTGGAACTGTAACTGCATTTAGTGGATGTATTGCCTAAGGCTTGGACTTTCCAAGGGAAACTGTTATGATTGTAGGGGCCAATCACCTTGTTATGATTGTAGGGGCCCATTATTTAATTTAAATTTTTAAAGCTATATTGAAGTGACTCGGGAGTCTTGTAGTAAACTGAGGCCAGTGAAGTGTGCAGCCGTGAAACAAATGATCTAGTGAAGCGTGAGCTTGTTTTGAAGCACTGCAGCATCAGGCTAAGTGAAGGGATTGACAATACACCAGTGAAAAACAATTGGACTTTAAACACCAAAATGCACTTTGAAAAAAATTGCTCGTTCTAGCAAAGAAAACTTCACAAAAAGAGTAAAAATGAACATATAAAGAGCATTCTGAGAGTATATTCCTCCGATGGTGCTGAAAAACATTCCTGTTCACAGATTTTCACCCAAACACGCAAAGTTAACCAATTCTAAGTTTGGCAGTGCCTGATTTCTTTTATTTAATTTGTAATGTAAACATGTTGTTGGATTTATTTTTCATATTACAGACAAAAATCGGTGGCACTAATCACAAACTATTTGTCAGAGGTGATAATAACCAGAAAAGCTTTAGTGGACATTTTTATTGTGTTACAGCATTTCAGGTAGATGTAACTTAACAATGTTAAACAATGTTTTTGCAACCAGTGTCATATAATAGAGTTATGGCGCTTCTTTATCACAGACACTAGGTCACCTGGTTCATTGAGTCATCAAAAGTTCAACATTTCTCAGTGCAGTTAGTCTGGTTGAACGGATTCAGAGAGGATGTATGGCCAAAACAACTATTGTTGTTACCGTGTTGGATCTTTTTTTTTTCATTTTGAATGACTAGATGTTTATCATATTTTTAAAGCCCTTACATATTTTTCTGTTTGTTAAGCTGTTAGCATTCTTTAAGGTTAAGCCACTTTACACCATCTAAACATCCAAAGACCTAGTGATGGTGCACCCTGAGTTTAGGTCAGATGTGGAGCTGTACACCGTCATATTTATTCTACTTGAAGTCAGATGCAAAAGTAGCTGAATGTGACAGAACATGTCCCGGTTAATTTCAAGTAGAGATAAATCACTTGAAGTTAAACACATCTGACTGCAGATATGTTGACTCATTAATTTGTTCTGCTTGATCACTGATATTTCTGACCTGTATTGATTACTTCTCGACTATGTGACCAATGTGGTTATGTACTTTAATTTTATATGATCCTGTTAATGTGACTCTATGGAGTTGATGTTCAAAGGTCTTGATTTTCAGGTCTGATTACTCAGAACGATACATAAAACCGTTTCTGACACCAACGTACCTTGTTTCATTTTGGAGAACTTTCTGAATTATGAGGCAGTCTTCACAGGTTGCAGTTTTTTTTTTTTAAACAGAAAATCATGAATTCATTAGTTATGTCTAAATACACTTCTTTTTTACTAAGATAATTTTCATACATGCTTCTAATGTCATGTCAATGATGCACTGTTTGATAAAAGAAACAACCTTGAGTCAAAAAGTTAGTAGCTCTATTTAAATAAATCACTAGATGAATCCTTGCCACCATTTATGATCTTGTGCACTAATGCACCATAAACCACAAAGTGTAGCTAACTTTAACAACAAATCTAATGATGAAAGACGATTACGTTATATTTCAAGAAATGCTGATTAGAAATAATAGTGGCTGTAGTCGGTACTAAAGTGCTTATGTTACCCAGCAGCAGTTAAGCTGCATCCAGCTAATTATTCTTAGGATTAACGTGATCTAAAACCTTCTACATGAATTTTCACTCAACATTTAACCTGGCTCTCATGATTCTGTAAATAGCAGTAATTTAAAGAACTTTCTGCCAAATGTGCATAAGAAATGAGGAGAAAGAATGAGGATTAATGTTGGAACTCTTGGCCACTTGGTGAGCCATTTGACTTCTATATTGTTTAAGTTCTTTACTAGTTCACAGGAGTGCTGTACCTGTCTATATTGGGATGATAAAAACGGAGACTTTATTTTTGGCTATGACTTAACTTTTTTAATGCAGCATCTGACTGTCATCCTTCGAAAGGAACATGGTGAGAACCGATTTTTTTTTTTTTTTTCCCCTGTATTTCTCAGGTGTCTGTACTGACATGACACAATTTCTTGTTTTATTTGGGAATGCCCAGGTCTAAAGCTACATCATTCAGCAACAGTGGTACATTTTAGTTTTAAAACCAAATGATCCCGCATCCATAGACTTTCACTTCTGTGTTGGTAAAGGATCACATCAATGTAAACTCATAACCCATGTCCATACATGCTTTGTGTATGCAACGGCAGGCTGAAAAACCTTTTTGGAAATAACCTTTGCTGCAGATTGCTTTTGTAATGGCTTTCTTACTGTACATGTAGGTCGTTGCAATGTTATTAAATTCATACTTTGGCTGAGTAAGAGCTGAAAGAACAACAAAGAACAACATATGTTGTGCCATCTGTTGTTTACACTCTGTTTGAGGTGTGTCTGTGTGTTATCTTCTGACAATGATCATTTGATATAAACTTGGCCAATCAGGGAAGGATTAGTCAAGTCTAATGACCCAGAAGAGCAAATCATAACCTAGGTTTGTAAAACTACATCATTGTTTCCAAATGCTTTAGGTTTTTCCCTCAATAGACCACTACAGTTGCACATCCAAGCAGAAACAAGATCTGGAGCAGATCAAAAAATGTCATTTTTAATGGTCAGACTTGCTGGAGAGGTGTCGATACCAGGCATAACTGTTGTAAAAATATCATGTTTTATAATTGATAATGGACCAGTACTGACATAGACTTAATGGGTGGTTTAGATTTGGAGGGTACTGTTGCACACAGACCTAAATGAAAGTAGAATTATCTCACCTCTTCATCTTTGATTAATTCTCAGTATGAAGTGTGCTGGGTTTTGGACTTGGGTATTTGTCAGTTCGTACTTGGCAAGCTCAGTTTGTGAAGTATCGAACATTAGCGCAACCCAATGATGTCACAGCTCGGCTAACAGGCCCACAGATCCATGAAAATGTCCAAGGGAATTTTCTGATACACTGTCTTTATAAATGGGCCACAAATTTGAAGTTAGAATTACGTTGTTGGATGAAAACAAAAACCACGTTCTTTTAAACAACGATGTTTTCTTTGAAGATGTAACTTGTGAGTTTCTCACATGCCTTTACCTCTGCTTGTTAATGCAAGATGCATTCTGTTACTTTGCCATCAAGTCCTCACAATGCCTCACTGAATCATGTTTCATAAAACAGAACAAGAATATGTACTGATGTCAGTCAGACTTTGAACTGGAACAGCACTTGAGCTGGGAATGATGACGCTTCAGTCAAGAACACAAGTGCAAATTGAGAAACATCCTTTATCCCCACCCAGTTTCACATCATGTTGCATGTCATACCTCGGAAGTGAGTAGTGCTAAGATGCAACTCTAGTTGAAATAAGACTCATCCTTCAATGATAGGGGTTGGTTAGAGGGCAGTGACTAATTCCAACCCCTTTTTGCATCATCTTTGTTAAACACTACATAGTGGGGGGAAAAAAAGTGATGTTCTTCTTCTGAGGTTGTATTTGCCTAACACAAAGATCCATTCAGGAGCTATTTCTTTCTTTCATTATTTTATTTATCTGTTCTATAAAGTTTCTACTAACAAATGTGGCAACCTTTTCAACACATCATAAATACTTTGTGATTGAACCAGTCTCATCTCCTGCACAGAGATACTGTCTCCACAACCTGTGCACATGCTATTGGTACATAATCACGACAGCCAGGCAAATCTGATATGTATGTATCTTGCTGCAGGGCAAAAATGTAAACAAACTTCAAATTGAGTAAAAGAGGGGGGAAAAAGTATTATAATCAAAAGTACAAGTTACAAGTTTGCCATCAGAATATTTTGTTGCAATTTAGTGTCTGAGTATTGTTACTCCAAAGTTAAGACAAACTAGCAGTGCTCTGCAATATAAGATGGCATTGGACCTGTCACACAAAGCAGTCAAGTATTTGCAGGGAGTTGAGAAACAGGATATTCTCTGCATTATATCATAATCAGCTTCATTTGCTTTTATGAAATCAGGTGGATCAAAGCTAACAGTTTTTTATTTGTAGTTTGTTTTCCAGCATTTATAGAGTTGACTTATGAGGCTCATACCTAGATCCCTTTTAATAATGACTGTTTAATTTTTAAAATTTTAATTGGTATGATGGTAAACTAACTATGACATGCATTAAATATTGCTGAAGATTTGAAATATCCAATTTTAAGAAGAGAAATGTGCATCTTGATCTCATGCCATCTTTGTGTTAGTCAGTTGGTTTTCATTCTCTTTCTTAGTGTTGAAACTTTCAAAATGAAACTATGTTTAAACAAGCAGGGCTAAAGTATCACACAGGTGCTTATAGTAAGGTTTGTAAAACTGATGTATTTTAATTTTCTTTAGGTGAATCATTATTTTATGTAAATATAAAGTCTCATTAGCCAGAGGAGAGGCCTTTACCTTGAAACAACTTCTTTGAATGTCATCATCAAGGTTGTTGGGAATTTCCTGCTGTGACCTGATGAGTAGCAGGTTTCAACTGTCAGGGTGTGACTGTTTATGTAAATCCATGTATATTTAGGATGTATCCATGGTAACTTTGAAGAAGTGTTCATGTGGTGAGGTGTATTATCTTGCTAACCACACTACAAAGACTTCACTTTACGAGGAGAAGGGGAGAGATGCTTTTCTGTGGAGAGAGCTAGGAGTGTGTGGTGCGAATGTCCCGGGGCCAATCTCTGGAGCTGGTGATTTATTAATAAGAGACCACTGTGCATCAAAATAAAACAATATACACTAGTCTGTGTGACCCTCTGACCTCAGGTTACTTACCAAGTTGATGCCAGAGCAAGGACTATGGTGTTTGTTTACTTTGATTGTTGACCGTGCTGTTTGAAGTCCGTTGTACTTTTTGCATTTAACAACTTTTTAAATTTGAGATTTACTGCTGATTTACCATATCAGCAATTTTCACTTATTCTATATGTATATATTGGTGTACTCATATTCCGTTGTGATGCTGTTGATGATTTTAAAATTGTATCAGTGGGAGAAACTTTGGAACGATCTTCTCGGGCATCAACTGTCCTCTCCCACAGATTTTTTTTCCCTTTTTTTTTTTTTTTTTTTCCTCTTTTTCTTTTCTGAGCCAAAACCTGGATTGCAGGATTGCACTATTGCCTACAGAAAAATAAATATTGGTGTAGCCTGACATCTAGTGCTTTGAAGTAATGTATGATCCTGCCACTGTTTTAACTCCACACTTTTTTTTTCAGCCTTCAACCTTATCTTAGTTAAGGATGTCTGTGAACATAGTAACCATGAATGAAGAACTGGATAAAGTTTTAAATGATGACTTTCTTGGTTCTTTCTCTGTCCTGTAATGAATCACCCAGGAACTAAATGAATAATTTCCTTAATCTGCTACCTATCACAAATGATTTCTTTCTAATGGGTTCTTTATCTCTCTCCTGCTCCTCTTCCCCCTCATCACTACTTTTCTCTGCCACCTGGTCAATTTTTCTTCCCCTTCACCAATTTTCCATCCTTTCATCTATTTGTCCTCTGCAGAAACTCAAACGGCTGTTTCCTGATGAGGTAGGTTCATTGTGGTGCATCTCCATCACCTGTGTGCTCAACTTAACAATCTTGGCTACTACCAACTCACCAGCATGTATTTGTCATGTCAAAAGCCTAACCTATCATAACCTGCTTGTTTTTGATGTACGTTTTGTCTTTCGCTGTAACCAGCTTGAATGTGCTTGTTTTCTAGGTGCACATT
The DNA here is from genome assembly GCA_028564865.1 of Zenarchopterus dispar. Taxonomy (NCBI): domain Eukaryota; kingdom Metazoa; phylum Chordata; class Actinopteri; order Beloniformes; family Zenarchopteridae; genus Zenarchopterus; species Zenarchopterus dispar. Next base: position 7,631,416 of record JAOWBL010000002.1, read on the forward strand.
GACGACATAAAATGCTTGGCATATAGATTAGTGATGCCTTCATCTGGCAAGAGAAGAACTACAGATTATCTTTTATAAGATACCATAGGCTCACTATATCAATATGTACCAACATTATATGTATGCCTAAATTAGTGTTGTGCTTTGGTGTTTTCACCAATACAAATAACCACTACAAGTTTTGGAAGACACATACTACATTTTAAAAAAGTAATTTTATGATCTGTTGCATTCTGTGTTTGTGTGGCATTTTATCTCAAGCGTTTTCAACTCTTGGATATCTTGGTCCTTTTCAGACTCAGACTGTATTACATTACTGGCTTCTCAAAGCTGATAACATAACAGCCTTGTCACATTTAGGCATGTGTGGCAGTTCCCCATAGATACAGTTGGATGCAAAAGTGCAGAATGAGCTGCACATTAGTGCAATAGTAAGCTTCTTGTAAGAGGTGCAGAACACAGTGAGAGCCCCCCCCCCCAAACCAGCAATAGTGATGGCTTTTAAAAATTTTTTTGTAGTTTCCTTTGTCATTGTTACTCCAATTAGCAAAAAACTCCTGCCTGTTTTAATCACTGACAGTATGCAAGATTTGTTGGTACCGTTTCATTAACCATATGCTCGAATGCTATATATAAAACATGCTGGATGTTGGTTATTTTTTCATCCAGACAGTTGGCATAAATGAGTGTTGGAGGTAAATGTAGAGTTTTTGTGGACTGGTTCCAAGCGAGAAGACTCTTCTAAACACCTTAGAATTTTCTATTTTAGTTTGTTATAGTTAATTATACAGGACATGTACTATATAAAGTCTTTTTATATTAAAAAAACTGATGCCAGTAACTACAGGCAATGAAGGCCTCTTGTCTTTTCTGCTCATATTGCTGCTGTCTAAGCTACACTAACACACAAAAAAAGGGCAGGTTAAAAAAAAAAAAAAGATGTTGGTAACACTTCAACACACTAGAAAGGTCCGACTTCCAACTGAATTTTTTTTTTTTCCATTTGCAGCTGCATAGGAAGAAACAGCTGTCAGATCAGAAGGATAGTATTCATGTTAGTTAATATGGAAAACTGGAGGACTGTAGATGAGAAATGTAAATGAAGCACACATCACAGACGCAACGACGCAGAAGGCCAGGGCTCTCTGTGTTCCCGGAAGCTGATATTTGGCATGGGTTAAAATGGCCTTAAGAGTTCAGGACTAAAATAAAAGATAACATATTATTTAAAGATGGAACAAGATGTCCACTTCCCTCCTTCATCTTGTGCTTCTGAAGACTGTTAATGACGTTTTATAATTGCTGTAGTGTATTTTAACAAACAGTCATCAGGTTGCATGTTCACATTTAAAAAATGGATGCATGTCTGAAAGGGGCTAATGTAATATCTATAAAACTAGGAGAAATAATCCATGTGTATTGAACATCACAGATGAAACCTAACATTAACACCTGATTTGAGATATAATGAGGTTTACAGTTTGTATTAACTCTGTCCTTTTTCATGTTGCCCACTAATCCAGTTGGAGCGTTTCACCAGCATGAGAATGAAAAAGGACAAGGAGAAGCCTGGTCCGATCCCAAGTCAGCGACATTCTTCAGCTGCCAGCTACGAGATCAGTGCTCAGACTGCCATGCTCAATGATCATTCTGATGAATATGTCCTGGAACTCTTTGAACAGATGTTGGTGAGTAAGACAAAGATTGAAAGGAACATTACATAAAATCAAATATCTTGCTTGTATAGGTTGGGAAACTTTTACTTCACCTATTCAAAAGGCTGTCGCTTGTCATATTTACGTCAGCTTTTAAGTCTCTACCAACCCAATAAAGCTCTCCGTTCTGCTGGTCAGTGTCTGTTAGAGGTTCAGGAGAAAACAGTAGGGTGAATGTTCCTTTACTGTTGTAGGTCCCAAATGCTCTTCCCCCTGAGCAACATACCATCTCTGACCAGGAACTGTTTAAAGCCAAACTCAAAACTTACTCATTCAGAGTGGCTTTTGGCACATAAGAGCAGTATTTTACTTTTTTCAGTTTTATTTTACTTATATCTTTCATTTCTCATTTTTATTATATTTTAATGTGTTTTAGTTTATATTATTGTATTTGTTGGGCTATTACTTGTTTTAAATGCTGTGCAGCACTTTGGTCGACTTAGGTGGATGAAATCTGCTTAAGGTTGATTGATTCTACCTGCAAGTTCATATATCACAAATATATCACTAATATAACTAGTATATCACTTGCTGATGTAGTACTTGTGACATAATGCATCTTCTGTTTAATATGAGTGAGGGGTGTTATTTATTTATTTGTTGTTTTTAAAAAATTTCTTTTTTACACATTGTATAACCCGTTTCTTTTCCTTCATCCCATCTACCTCTTTGTCTCCAGCTGGATATGAACCTGAATGAGGAAAAGCAGCAGCCTCTGAGACAGAAAGATATGATCATCAAACGAGAGATGGTCTCCCAGTATCTCCATACCTCCAAAGCTGTTAGTACTGATGCTTTATTTTGTTTTCTTATAAAATGTTCTCTTAAGCTCAAAGATGGAAGCATCTAAATTACCAATTTTAGTTTTTGTATTATAATTTGTCAGTAAAACATTTATGGAAATAATTTCAAACCTAAAGTTACATGGAATTACCTAATTTTCGTATTTGTTGCAGCACACCCGCAAGAGGTTATGCTGCAGGGTTAAATGTATAATTTCTGGGGGGAAAAAAATTACAAAAATAATTCTCTGAATGCAAGTGATTCAGGGAGTTGAGTGGAGAATAAACCTTTTTAGAGGTAAACCCTTCACATATTTTTGAATCAGAATTTCAAATTATGTTAGACTGTTACTATTCATACCTTGCAGTTTTTCTTTATTTGGAAAATTACTCTTCCTATTGCATCCTGTTATAGGGCAATTGTGAATGTAGAACACAAAGTGATTGTTTTTTGTTTTTTTTTTTTTTGTTTTATTTTATGTTTTTCAATTAGGGCCAAGACCAAAAGGAGAGCTCCAAGTCAGCCATGATGTACATCCAGGAGTTGAGGTCAGACTACCGAGACACACAGCTGTTGGGGTGTCTGGAATCCCTACGTGTCTCGCTCAATAATAACCCTGTTAGGTAACAGACATGCACACACAATTCAGATTTAGATATTTGGATATTATACATACACCTTGGAGTTTGTTAATTTGAATGGGAATTAAGACAATGACTACTGTTCTGAAATTCCAAGTTTCACTGTTTGTTTGGAAGAATTCTTAGCAAAACATAACTATAGCATAACACGACTACAGAGATATGTGTCACTCAGCAAGTGATGTATAAAATATCAGTTTTATGGCTTTCTCACAGTTTAATATTTTACATACAAAAACTCATGAAGTATTCAATGCTGGATTGAAAACTGGGCCTGGTCAAGCACATTTTCCAACAGAAAAAAATGTGGGAGAGTCATGACATCAGATTTCGTGATCAGTTATTGATGTCGAGTACATGATAAAGATTTATTTTTTTCCAAGTATAGCTTCAGAGCAGATCGGATCTTTGCTTGTTCAAATAATTGTTTTAAAAGCATAAAAGAGGAATGGAAAAAATATATATATACATATATAAAATAAAAAAATATGTAGGTCATAATTGTGTATACCCATAGATTATGGTATCTGTTACTCAAAAGAGATTTTATTTTGAACAAAATTTACGCCAAACTAAATCATGTTTTTTGTTTTTTTGTTGTTTTTTTTGTCATTGTCAGTTGGGTGCAGAATTTTGGAAATGAAGGCCTGGGTCTGCTTCTTAGTATGCTTCGAAAACTGCAGGAGGAGAAAGATGAATATCCGTAAGTCACACGAACCACAGAAAAAGGAAGTGGTGTTTTCTGTTGGTGATAAATGTGTTTTTCTAATTCTTCATGTGCCTACTCTGTCATCCACAAATCAGAATGGTGGGAGTTAAATGTCAACACGAGATAATTCGCTGTCTGAAAGCCTTCATGAACAATAAGGTGAGGCACGCAGTTGGATAGCACTTTGTTGTTCAGGTTATCGACTGATCAACACATTTGGGGTTTTTTTTTCCATGTATTTAGAGGTTCTTCCACTAGAGGGCAGTATAAATTCGTTATCTGCTTTATTCAATTTAACATTAAAAAAAAGCTTTGCATTTTCCATGTTATGTTTCAATTCCTCCTTAATCAGTATAAATCTCTGTAATACCTTGAGTTTAATGATGACACTATAAGTATTGTTAAATCAAAGAGTGAAAATCATCGTTACTACTGTCTTTGCTGTGATGAATATTATAAAAGCTTAACATGGACACAGAAAATACTGCCATATTTGAAACACAAAATGCAAACATAAAGGTAAATTAGTACAACATAAATACTCTTTAAAATGCTGTTTTTAAGCTTGTCAGTTGGACCAAGAAAGTTGTTCTTTGTATTGTAAACACCTAAATATGACAAATGAAGGGTCTTTTATTTACTCTTCTGCTTTAAAAACCTAAAATGACCAAATTGTATTCTGCTCTCTATCTTTCTGCTTTTTTCCCTCTCCTGTTAGTTTGGTCTCAAATCCATGTTGGAGTCGGATGAGGGAATTCCGCTGCTGGTCAGAGCTATCAATCCTAGTGTACCTCACATGATGGTGGATGCTGTCAAGCTGCTCTCTGCCATTTCCATCTTGGAACAGCCTGAAAACCTGTGAGAATCAGTAAAGATTTTAACATCATAACCTCAAAGTGGAAAAACAGTCATGATGACATGATGGACAGTTTAATTTTACAACTTAAAATCCAATAATCTGTGTTATATAAACAAAAGTACTTGCAATTTCACACATGGTAGTTGTGAATGGCTCTGTTGGCAATGGTTATTATGATACAGGTCCTTATAAGTCCACTTAAACTTGTTCATCTCTGCTGTCACCTAACTTCAAGTTTAGAAATTCACACACTATATATATATATATATATACATATATATATATATATATATATATAATTTTTTTTTTTTTAAATCAATGGATGATGGTTATGTGCTGAAAAAGTTTGTATAATTCTCACCAATGCCTGTTCCTGGCAGTCATGAACGTGTTTTGGAGGCTATTACAGAGGAGGCTGAAAGACGAGATATTGAGAGGTTTCAGCCTCTTATTTCTGGCATGATCAAAAACAACATTTCTCTTAAGGTACTTCACAATCATATGCACTCATGAGCTAAATTATTTTGCATAAAAATATTTTTTCTTTTTGGTGGTCTAAATTGTGGTGTTGGCCTTCTGATGTGTTTCTGACAGACTGGCTGCATGCAGCTAATCAACGCTTTAATCAGTCGGGGAGAGGAATTGGACTTCAGAATCCATATTCGCTCCGAACTGTTAAGATTGGGACTTAGAGAACAGCTAAGGGTAAGGAATAATACTTTTTTTTAAAAGCATACAGCAATATACTTTTTCCGTAGCTTTACTTTTTGTATCTCTTTTGATGTCTCCGTCTTCCTGATGGACCTGCACCCAGTCATTCTGTAAAAAGTTTCTCTCAGCTGTCAAAACTCAAAATGTTTCACTGAGACTCCTCCTGACTTTCTACCCTGAGCCCTTTTATCTTTCTGCCTGTGTCCTGTCCCCCACTCCCTGTAGGAGCTGCGAATGATAGAAAATGAAGAGCTGAGAGTTCAACTTCTTGTGTTTGACGAGCAAACCGAAGATGACTCCGAAGACCTCAAAGCACGTCTTGATGACATTCGGCTTGAAATGGAATATCCTTCCAATGAGGAAAATAGCAAAACTATCAGCTTTATTTTCTTCCTTCAGAATAAAGATTAGTATGAAAGAGTGACTTGGTGCTTGTTTATAGCATTACATTATATTCTCCAAGATGGGGATAAATATAAAGTTAATAAATTACCCCCTCCCCTTTTTCCTTCCCCAATACTTTTAATAGATACACACTTTAGAAATGTGTTTAAATAAATGTATTTTGATGCAAGAAGATTGGATTATATTTTTATTGGTCTGTATCAAGACAAAACTTGTTTTATTATGAACCATAGAGTGGGACAGATTTTGATGTAAGTTTCTGAAAAGTTCCATCCTATGCATTTGATACTTTCGAATGAAGATAACCATGTTTTGATTTTACCTTTTTTATTGATGGGTTTAAAAGAACCCATCATGTAAGGTGTGCTGCTGTTTATATATTTATTTTAAATATTCCCTTAGTGATGAGCAAATCTAAAAGAAGGGAAGTCTTATGGACTCTGAAAGTGTAACTTCTCTTAATTAAAAATCATTAGGTGCTCTTGTAGCTTTTCTTCCAGCTTGTAGTCTGCAGTTTTGAACACCAGGTGTCTCCCAGGCATTACCAAAATACAGACTGGCTTGCACAGTGCGTCACTACTCTACAGCCTGGGCATGTATTAAATGCATTATTGATCCATAAAGTAATTAGTAAAGTAATTCTGCAGTGATAGTTTTAGGAGAGCAATTCTGCATTTTAGACTGGTACAAGTCAGTTCAGGAGTGTTCGGTGTGTAAGGTTATGTATTAAATGTCTAATTTTAAGTTGAATTCTTCAGTTTATTAAGCTATTTGAGCCTTAACTTTTGATTTGCTTCACTGATGTGAGGGAAGTGTTTGAGATCCTGGTCAACACAGTGAAGGACTCCAAGGCTGAAGGTCTCTTTCTGTCTGTGATGCAGCACCTGCTACTGATCCGTAATGATTATTTGGCCAGGTAACACACATGCATGTTCACACTTCTGTGTATCTTGATACTCCCTTGCACTTCCTCACACTTAAAAATTCAACTCCAATCCCCAAAATGTTACAATGATGTGTAAAGTGTTTAATTTAAAAAAAACAAAACAAATAACTTCATTCTGTTTTTAAATGATATTCTTGGAGTTAGGGGTGTGCAGTTGTTTTTGTGAAATCAATGCAAAACTGAATGTAATTTAATATGGATGGATGCAATGATTTGCAAAACTCATAAACCCATATTCTATTCATGATAGATCATAGCAAATGGATCAAATGTTAAAAGTGAAGAAACGTATTGTAAGAAGGGTTTCATTTGATGGCAGAAACATGTTTCAAAACAGATGTTTACCACTCTGCAGAACCTTTCCTATTTTAATAACAGTTCATATACAATTAGGGGCTAAGGAGACCAGTTTCTTGAGTTTTGGAAGAGAAATGTTGGCTCATTCTTGTCTTCTATAGGATTTACTCTGCCTATCAGCTCTAACAGTCCTGGGTCTTTTTTTGTATTTTTTTGTTTCGTGATGTACTAGCTGTTTTCTGTTGGTGAAAGGTTTGGACTAGACAAACCAATTCGGCTCCCAGGCTCTGCTACTTGGAGGCCATGCTTCTGTAATGGATGCAGTATGTGGTTTAGTATTATCTCTCTGAGAGTTGAAAGGCCTTCCCTGAAACAGATGTTGCATGAGATGGGAGCATATGCTGCCCTAAAACCTGCATATACCTTTCAGCATTGTTTCCTTTTCAGATGTGAAACCTGGTCATTCCAATGGCACTAATGGTCCTCCATATCAGAAATGCAGGCTTTTCAAATGAGTGCTGAAAATAAGGCAGATGGTCCCTGTCCATCTTAATCTGAAGGACCCAGCATCCATAGTTAACAAAGGAGTTCATTTTAAATAAGATTTTGCCAAAAAAAAAAAAAAAAAGATGGTAGCTTTTTTGGATCTGTTCAGATATGGCTCTTGCTACCTAAAGTTGTTAATGGAACGTGAGCTGTAATTTGCACAAGGTCTCCTGAGACCATGCGGTGATTACATTACAGAGTCATGGCTGTTTTTAATGCAGTGAAATGCAGTGATGTACTCTAGGCCATAAGGTATTAAATTTTAGCCTAAAATGACCTAAAATAAGATGTACTCATCATACACTGTTATGTCACTTGCATTTTGCTTCCTAAGCTGTTTAGTTGCAAGATGTTCTTCCAGGTGTTTGTTTTTGGTGCCACCTACTTTTGCAGTCTTTTGTTGCCCACGTCCTAACCTTTGAGATTTATTCCCATCATCAAATTCAAAAGGAGCTAAAAAATTTTATAAAATGTTAAAATGCCTGATTTTTAGTTCTTGACTAGTTGTCAATTGGTCCATTATGAATATAATATATATAATATATGTAGATAAAATATAAAAATCCTGCTGAGATTTGCAAGTCCATGCATTCTGTCTTACATTTTACACAGCATCCCACCTTTTTTGGACTCTGATGTATTAGAAATGATATCTTCAGGTGTTAACTCTAATTAATTTAGTAATGTATTAACCATAACCTGACGTGCACATTCACATTCACAGGTGGACAATCTAGGTAAAAGATAACACAATGACCATGTTCATGTAGTTTTATTGAACTCTTTTGATTGTTGTTACCTGCATGTATTGCTCTAGATCTCCTAACAGAGACCAAATGATGCCAAAGTGGTTTTGCTCTTTTGTTTATTTGGGATACTCTGTCTTTTATTTTCCAAATAAGTCGACCTTCAATAGACACAGTGTATCCTGATTGTGCCAAAAAAACAGTTAAATTCAATTCGTGGAAAGTTGTAGCAGTATTATTTATTTCATGATGAAATTTGCATGATTTCAATGAAAAGCAG
>JAOWBL010000002.1:7676185-7688443 GCA_028564865.1 Zenarchopterus dispar
TGTGTGTGTGTGTGTGTGTGTGTGTGTGCGTGCCCTTGTTAACTGTGGCCTCGTTCCGCCATGCTTCTTAATTAAGACCATAGGCCTCTAAGCACTGCCTCCTAACTCTCACTCTGCTGGGGCAGGAAAAGACAAGAACAGAACAAGTGAGAGAGTGTTGGAAAGAGTAGAAATGCAGAGAGGGCAGAAAGGGGGGGGGGGACTGGACTGCTTAAAAATATTTAGTAGAAGGGTTGATAGATCTAAAATTAAGAGGAGGGTGCCCCAACAAAAGGAGGATTACTTAGAAAACATGAGAAGCCTGAGCTGATGACTGAGAAAGTAATAAAGGGTCGAAATTTGGATTTAGTGGGAGTGTAGACTACAGCATTAGGCCTGTTCACATTCTCCATTTCTCCTACTGATTTTGATGCATCTCATTTCTAGAGGAATGTCTGCATCACTTGCATGTATTTGCCTTTGAAGCAGTAATCTGCTCCATCCGGTTCCATCTTTTTCTTTAGTTTCCATCTGTGTTGAATCTTTCACTCCATCACTCCCCATCTTACGCTATCACATCCAATTCCTTGTTCATGTGTGGTTATGTGCATCCATATCCGTGGTTGGATAGAATGTGTATATTCTTGTCTGCCTGCCCGGATGTCTTTGCCATTCTCTCACTCTCTTTTGTCAGCGTATGGTGAGTGGTGAGATGGCGGGTTAAATTTTAATCATGCTGCCATCTCTCAGTAGCTTCTGAAAGAGGGCCAATGCAGACTGACACACTCACTGAGCCGTGAGAAGAGACAAGACGGAGAGAGAAGCGATAGCTTGCTAGACATACACATGCATGCTGGGACACAGTATAAACAAGAAGTAGAAAATGGAAATGCCACCGTCGTCGTTTTACAATATTGTACGGAGGATCCTTCTGACAGGCATATGCTGTTATTTTGACTTTTTTGAGTTGACTACTGTTTTATAGCACAGGAGTTGCCATTGTAGTAGGATACGTGCAACATTAAATAATTAAATAATACATTAAAAAAAACGAAGCCAAAAAATTAAAACAAAAACAAACATGCCATCTTGTAGATTTGGCACATCAACATAGCAGTTCAGAAGATAGTCCTTCCATAAAAGTATGCTTAGGCTTAAATTCAGTTGAACAAAATTTGAGTATTAAAACATTTACTTTTTCATATGCCATGTTTGCCATCAATCAGTTTTAGTTACAGAAAATGTCAAACATTTCTCTATCTCACGCGCACACACTCATGCACACACTCTTCCTTAAGGAATACATTAGGTGAGCGCAGTCTGAATTCAGTCAAGCAAACACTTGTGCACATAAGCACGTTCTCTGAGCCATGTTGTGTATTGTTTCTTGATTGTTCTCAGTCGCCCTACCTCAGCTATCTTATTGGCAACACATCCCCTGATAGCTCACTAAGCACATGGAGGGATTAGTTGTGTTCTTTTGTAAAATTTGTGGTTATGTTTGTCTCTGTGCAAGTGTGTGTCTTTTCTTTTTGCCTTGCCCCAACTGCAGCCAATTCCTAAGAGGCCAGCAAACAGATGTTCGAGGAGAGGATTTGTGTGTCTGTCTGTTTAAATATCTATGTCCCTTTTTAAAGTCTGTTTTTGGGGCTTGGGGCATTGTTCTCTTTCGGGAAGTGGTTATAACTGATTTCATAAATTGGAGATTCTTCAGGATCTCAGTGGATGTTAGATGAGAGAGACTTTTCTCCAAGTTCCCGTGTTGAAGCTGGAGGTTGCAATGCCAGATTGTGTTTGTCACCCTCTCTGACTGCTTAGGTTGACTATGATCTCTTTTGTTTGTTTGTGTGTTTTTGTTTAATTATTTCAAATACCTGTAGTACGTTTTACAAGGTGTATGCAACAAAGAGTGACGTTCTTATGCAGACATACAAAGATGTTTTCAGTGTATTCTCTGATGTTTGTGTGGAGGGATTAGTATACTGTAAGTTTGCTTTTCCTATTGTGTATATATATTCTACATTTAATTTGGTTTGGATTGTACATAATTTACTTTTTATTCATAAAGTACCAAGCTTACCTACATCAGGATGAAAACAAAGTTCAAGATCTCTGTACAGACTGTTGTTTTATCATTTGTAGCACAAGCATAGATTTGAGTAAGAATATGAAACATTTCTAAATATGTGAGTGCTGCCAAAAGCACAGTGGCCTCAGTAATTGTGAATCAGAGAAGCTTGGGAGCACCAGGATGCTCAGTAAAGTTAGTGAAGTGGAAGTTGCCTTCCAGCCAAACGGAGCATCAGAGCCTTGGGCCTTTGTCAAGTAGGTGACCGATAGCTCGATAGTCACTCTAATAGTACTTCAAAAGTCCTCCGCAGAGATTGAAGAACTTGCCAGAAGGACTACCACCAGGCTTTTAGTGGCTAGATAGAAGCCACTTGTGAGAAGGAAAAAGGCATATATGATACTTGCCGTTTCTCAAGTGGTATTTAAAGGTTTCTGAGAGGATGAGGGAAAAGATTCACTGGTCTGATAAGACCAAAATTCTTTCTAGGACTGTATCTGGCAAACGCCAAGCACTGTTCATCACCTGGTTAATAATATGTCTGCAATGAAGAGCCATCATGGCATCATCATGCTATTGAGGTGCTAGTGAGCACAAGGGACAGGGAGTCTAGTCAAAGTAGGGGGAGGAAGAAAATATCCAAATGCAGAGAGGTACTTGAGAAGTGCCTGCTTCAGAAAGTATGTGAAATGAGACTGAGGTGACCTTTCAGCATAACAATAAGCCTACAGCCAAAGCAAAACTGTAGGGCCTGCAGACTTTTCTTCAGTGGCTCACCCAAAGCCTCAGTATAACCCCCCCTCCCCAGAGTACATCTGTAGAGACCTGCAAAAACTATTGTTTTTTTTGTTTGTTTTTTTAAGATGTTCCACCCAGTCAAACAAATCTAGAGGATATGCCAGATAAATATAATGAAGTGAGAAAATGCAAGTGCAAAAAGTGTAGACTTGATCAAGAAAACTTGAAGCTGCTGAAGTGAATTCTAAAGATGATCAGCTTAGAAGTCTCACTACTTTGTGTATGAATGACATGTTTTTGATTTAAGGACGAGGTTTATAATAAGCACATTTAACAAAGACATCATCATGGGTTACTGAAAGTATGATGATGAGCAAAAGTGAAAATTCCATCAATTTAAAAGGCAAATATGAAAGAGTCAAAAAACTTTAGATCTACTCTGTCTGTATGCAAACTTATTTTCTTGTAATCTTGAAAGAGTTCTCATAACTGTTCAGAAACTGGGCTCTCATTCCTCTTTTCTGCATTTATGTTCCACTATCCTTGTAACGGCATCTTTCTCCTCATCATCTCCTACCCCTCCAGTTTGTGCCGTATGTAACTTGTGTTTCTGCAATTGCTTGATTTAAGTGCTCATCACCTTTTTCATTCATGCACTATAGCTATTCACATCATCATACTGTTTTGCTCCATTCTTCCTGTCATTTCCTTGGCTTCATCATGGTGATATGCTGGCAAGGGAGGAAGAAAACATAATGGCAAGCACCAGAAAACAGCCCTTTTTTGCCTCCAGACACACTTAGGTTTCTTTGTGTGTGTGGATATATATATGTGTGTGTGTGTCCTACGGGTGATAAATGACATTAAAAAAAAAAAAAAGCAAAATTCCCCACTTCCCCCTAGCTCCCTCACTGTGCTTTTGCTCAAGGGATAATCAAACCCAGCAAAACTGGCCCTTGTCCTCCTCATTGCCACATATGTGTGTTGGCACGTGCATTTGTGTGTGTACATGCTCTTGTGTGCCAATCTTTCCACCATGCGGTCAAGTCACAATTACTAATCAGGCCTGTGAGCCTTGCCTGAAGAGACCAAGAGAAAGGGTAGGGGGAGGAAGGGTGGGCAAATGATTGAGTGCTTTCTTTTGTCCTCATCACTGAAGCAGAGATAAAGACGAGTGAAAGGATGTGTGGTTAGGGACGGGAGATGAGAGGACTGAAACTGAGGGATTAACAGGATGAATGTGTGCACCAGAAATGACGTACTTTTGACTGTCCTCCATGGCATGACACTGCATAGACCTCCATTTTGCTCTGTCTTCCTTTCATCTGTTTTGCTTTGCATAAGTCAGAAATGCTTGTATTCATTAAGTGTCTCTCTATCACATATTCATGCTCTTTCCCCTCCCGTCTTCTTGCTCCCACTCCCTTTCTGACTGCTATCTTTCCATAAGGTAATAATGAATATTTGAGAGCTGACAGGAATGCAGTACCTAATCCTCTTTGCCCTGGGCAAAATGTGCCTCATGGGGTTCATGTGTGTTAGAGTTCATCTAACTTTTTAATTGAGATGGAAACCCAATTTTTAAGTTTTCATTTCTACTGCTCTTCTCCTGTAAATGAGACTCTATGTGCGCATATATTATGGAAGCAGACATGAGCAGTACATTTGATTAGTAAAGGAAGGCCAGTACATTAGGATGGCAGTTGGCTCTGTGGACACAGAGATACATTCAGCTCTGTGATTCGAATTTAAGCTTCTGACATGGTGATGTATCCATGAACTTGTGGACTAGAGTAGAATTTACAAAGTGGAAAGTGAAATTGTTAGTTTGCTACTATTACGGGCCAAGTTCAGTACAAGGTTGTTTTTTTTTGTTGTTTGTTTGTTTTTAAACCCTCACATATGAACACTAATCTCATTCATTAGTCAAATGTACGCAGCTGTGAACCGTGTGAGGAAATGCCACTATATACCATGTACAAGTTTAGGATCGAGAATTAGTGGTTGTAATTAGACTAATAGCAGGCCTGGTTGGTGTTGTAATTCTCTATTCTCTCACTAGAGGGAGCACTGTGCCATAGAGGCCAATGTAGCATCAAGGGCATTCACACTTTGAATAACAAACAGCATAGCGCCACAAAAAACTACTCACATTCTCAGTGAGTCACTCACTTTGTCAGACAGACATACAACTGGTTTGTGAGTCTGAACAGTGAGCCCCTGTGCTTTTGTGTTGTCTCTATCACATTAAGGGCTCATGTGATGCAGATGGCTCAAGGTCACCTCATGGTCATTGTCCTTTTAAACTTTCTGGCTTTCCCTTTATTTGTTCTCATCGTCTTAGTTTTCACACATTTATTTGCTCTCACTTCTTTTGATTTTTTTTCCCTCCCCTTTACACTCTGTAGCTCTCACACCCTCCCTCACTTTCTCCTCCTTGTAATTAGCCAGTGTAATTGCTGTAGTAAATCTTTTCTGATGTCCCAAGGAGACTGGCTGATATAAGGACTGATTTAATAAGCACACCATAGCAGCTCACCTCTCCCTCTGCGAGTGTGTGTGCGCGTGTGTGTATGTGCATGTTTGCATTCACTGGGGGGCTCTGTGTCCTCTGTTATTTGCTATGGGGATTTATTGGCTGTTTGTGTAGTTTCAGCAAGTGTGAATTCAAGTTCAAGGTAGTGCTGTGTCGATGTTTCGACTGTAGCGCACCTTATCAGCAATGCGGGCAACGTACTTGTGCAAGTGTGTGTGTGTCTGTCTCATCAGTGATGCGGTAATGTGCCATGTGTGCGTCATCGCTGAAGACCTTCATGGCCAGAAGAGCAGTGAAGGGGTCACATTGGCCCTGAGAGAACAACACTAACACACACACATCCACACAGTCACTGACCATGCCATGCACCTTTGTTAAGCCCACAGTATCACAAATGCGTACATTTAAGCAGTACCTTTTTGTGTTGTTTCTTTCCTATGCTTGGCACCACCACAAACCCCCTACTTGAATGCTTAGTGTTGTATATAAAGGTAATAAAGAGTGTGTCCAGAGTATAGGGTTTCCAAGTGTTGTCAGTCAGCAACAGTTCACCAGTTCCACCAGTGGAGGGCACTGTGACTCCACACACAAACCGTGTCTTCACTGAGGGAGTCACACTTTCACACTCCCTGGTCTGTCACACCACATTACTTTTAATAAGAATTTAAAATTAATGTAAGATTAATATAATTTTGATTGTTTTTTAATTTAATTTTGAATATGATCAATTCAAGATGTAAACTTAGATAATCTTTCAATAATTTGTTTTACTGATGGTTGAGCAGTTCTAAAAAAAATATTGAAGTTGTATCTTGTCTGAATACTTAAATAATCTGATATAAGAATATAATGAAGTGTCATTAACAAGGACTCGGATCTATTCAATGTTCATTTTTAATTTAATAACAAATGTGTTTCAATTATTCACATAGAAACAGTTAATGACAAAAGGACATTAATAAAAGCATAACTAGCAAGACATTCAGGTGAAAGGGGATAAACATTTTTAAAACTTAACTGCAAATCCTGTGTAAAGCTCTGCTCTTCTTCTTTTTTTTTTTTTTTTTTTTTGTTTTTTGTTTTTAAAGTTTGTTTGAGCCACCAGGTGAAGATGTCTGTGGAAATTAACCAATCAGATTTTCTTGATATTTTTCTAGATTGTTCTAGATATTTTGGACTTAAATTTGACCAATTATAAATTACTTAAAAAGTAAATCTGGTGTCCTAATAATTGCTGAAATAATTGTAGCTGCAGTTACAATGTTCATGCGCCAGGGGTGCGCAAGGGAGCACATCTTAAACCCCTCCCACATGCCCTCCCCCTGCATCCTGGCCCTCCCACATCCTGCCTCTTTCCCCCCTCCTCACAGCCGCACCCTGCCATCTGGTCTTTTTCACACAATTGCATGTGCACGCACACACACACAAACACACAGACAGGAATCTTTTCTCCTCGTTTCCTTTCACAGTGAAAAACAGGATGAAGGGGCTCTTTCAGACTAGAGGTTACCGTGGAAACCCCCTTATTCTTCTTCTGTCAAACACACTTACAATGTTACACGCACTCTCCTACATAGAAAATGGCAAAATGTTGGACATTTAAAGTTTAAAAGGACCAAGGTAACAGCTGTCCTTCTGTCTGCCACGGTTTTGCCTTCTGTTTACTTTAAACAAAGAACTTTATAACCCCCTTCTTCTCAGTTTTCATCTAATTCTATTCAGCAATAATAGCTTCACACCCTCAATAAACTTTCTAAGTTCAAAACACAAGATTTTCCTTTTGAGTTTACCTAAAAATGTGTGTGTTTATGCAGTTATTACTTTTGAGTATATTCAGCAAAATTTTCCAACTGTTAACTCCAGAGATGTTGACATTGATATTGAAACTAAACCTCCCCATCCTCTCTGCAGCGTTAGACTTTCATCAGCCTTGGAATGCCAAATGGAAAAAGTTAGTTTGGAGTTATATAAAGTTAATATTGTTCTTTTCTTCAATCTAGCCACCAGAGGGCCCATGGAAATTTCTTTCAGTGCTACAATGTACAATGGAGTACATCTGAAAGCTTTTAGTAGGTTAAAAATAAACTTCAGCTCCACAAACAGGGAGTGGTGATGAGAGGATGAATAGGCCATATGAAAAGACTGAAGAAGTTATAGTAAAGAGAAGACTATACTCTCTGATGGAAGCCTGAAACTACTTGAGTTGTGGCTGTAGTTCATCTTGAGGTCACATCAAAGTGCTTCTTTCTTTTTTGTTTTTCCTTCCTTCTTATTCCTAACAACAGATCCTCTCCCTTTTTTTACCTTCTTTTTCCAAGTCTGGCTAAACTTCACCACCTCGAGTACTCATTTTCTCCTTTTAAGGAGTGAGGGAATAAGAGTGGAAAGGAATAGGAGGGGGGTGAAGGACACACTCAGGTCTGCTGACTGATAAACAGACTCCTCTTTGTGCAGACACACAAAGATACTTGG
Organism: Zenarchopterus dispar; assembly: GCA_028564865.1. Taxonomy (NCBI): domain Eukaryota; kingdom Metazoa; phylum Chordata; class Actinopteri; order Beloniformes; family Zenarchopteridae; genus Zenarchopterus; species Zenarchopterus dispar. Next base: position 7,683,979 of record JAOWBL010000002.1, read on the forward strand.
TTACAAATTTTAAAAAAAGACCCCAGCATGCCTTAGCTCCTCATGATTCTGCTGACCCCTCCTTCACTTCCTCCCTTTTTCCAAGTTTCAGCTTTTTTTCTTTCTTTTTTTTTTTTTTTTTTTTTTTTTTTTGAGTCTGCACTTAATTAAAAACAGAAGTCAGGAATGGAAGAATTTCTTGTCATGACACACTCATATGTGCATGTGCACACACACAGACATAGACACTCAGACATACACACTCAAACCCTTTTTTTCTCATCATCTCGGTGCCAAGCAGCTGTTGGGGAGACAAGGGGGAGGGGTTCCAGGAAAAGAGTTGTATGTCCCTGTGCTTTAGAGGGCTGTTTGTTTCCAAAAAAAGAGCCCTTTTGTGTAAATGTATAATAAAAAAGACAGCTGAAATGTTAAAACATGCCGATGTTGGGATGTCTGCACTCCACAAATGTGTCTGGTTGTGTTTGTTTTGTGTGTGTGCATATCTAGTCCACACCAACCTGGTCTGCCTCGTCATCTCCTTTCCTCCCCCACAATGACCAACTCTATTAGGATGCAGTGCCCCATAGCCACCACTAGAGGTGCCATTGGCTCATAAATGAAAAGGACTGTGTGTACATGTGGAAACCACTGAGCAGCCATTTTACAATCTGCACACCAGACCCCATTTTATGAATCAGCTATGATGTCAACCTTGCTTCAGTCAATTCTATTGGTTAGTGAGCAGCTGGCAGTGTCCTGCTGTAAGCATGCTTCCTCACTAACTCCATATAGCAGACGTGTATACACACACACACCAACCTAGTGTGATGATGCTTCTAGGTCACTAGTCCTGTCCCACACTAACTGGATTGCCACTCCATAAGATTGTATACTATATACTATCCAGATTAGATGTTCATCTGTGCTGCTGCATATGCACTGATTGTTTGGGTTTTCTGATATTTGTAGGTTTTAAAGGTTTGAAGTATGTACTAGTAATACACATGGAATATATATATATATATATATATATATATATATATATATATATATATATATATATATATATATATATATATATATATGAAATATAGAAAGAGATTTTTCTGTCTTGCAGGAGTAGATTATTTTAAGTCATGTTTTGATTCTACTTGAAGTTGTATATTTAAGGCTTGCTGTTTCCTTTGTTTTGAACCTTGCAGCTGTGACTAGATGTCTGTGATTTTCCAAAGATGGTAATGTTGTTTCCTGTCAGATGTAATGATGGATTTTCCTATCCTGTGTGTGCGCCATAGCTGGCTTCCTGCTTGGCTTTCCTGTGTCACAGCAGGGACTTTGAACTATGCAGAGACATTTGGACACACAATGGTTTATTTATGGTATTAAAGCACACAGGTTATACTTATTGAATACAACCTTTTATGGAAATGTTAAACCTAAATTGTGGTTGATTGTGAGAGTAGTTTCATAGTGCTCAAGCTGATACTGGGGATAGTGATTTCAGCTTAAGGCCTCAGTTCACTGACGGTTCTGTGTTGTCTGTGTGTGTGGATTTAAATGGAGAGATCAGGCTCTCATTAGGAGTATGGGCTTGTTAGCAGATTGTCCAGCTGACTGGCATCTCTCATTGAGACAAAGCACTGTTTGACTAGACATATGGATGGGTTAGGAAGATGAATGAATGAGTTGTTATGCTGTTGGGTGCTGAGTGTGTGGTGACTGCATACAGTGCTGTTGTTTGAATGAGACCATTTTCATTTGTCAAATTGGAGAAAAGAAGTGAAGAAATAAATACAGCTGGAGGTTAGATAAACCTTAACTGCGGCTGATAAAGCTACTTAAAGAGGCATACCTATGATGTCTCCACATCATTTAGACTCTTCTTTTGCTGTGAAAACTTAATTTTAGAATTAATGTTATTACATTACTTCTTCACATGGAACTATAAACTATTTTCACTTTGTGTCTCAGAAAGAAACGGAGACCACACTCGCTCCCAGGCAAAGCAACATTTTTTTTTTGTTGGCTCTAGTTTTGACATTTTCTTGGTGTTACTGTCTGTCCTTTTCAAAGATAAGGCAAGGACAAGATTGTAGGGAGGCTGATAAGTCATACATGCAGATAAAGCTTAAACCACAGACAGAAGAAGAGAGAGTTCAACTTTCTGTTGAATCTGTTTATCATTCTTCAAAATACACAAATAGTTGAAGGTTATGAATAAAAGGTCATACTGAAGTGTAATTTTGAACAGAGGTCAGTTTTGTGGCCGAGATGGTTACTACAGAGTCTGTTCAATTTTGTATCATGACAGAAAAAATCAACTTTGAGTGGTTAGATGATATTGACAAGAGCAAAAGAACAACTGTGACCTCCAGAACTCTGCTGACCTTAGGCCTAATGTGCCTGAATACAGTGAGTTGTCAGATGGTCAAACCCACGTGATTGCTCTTTCACTTCTAATTCTCATCTAGTGCACATCCACCCCCACGTTCTGACACATCCTTACAGTCACAATCCTGACCTTGTCAAAGCAAGTTAATGTAAAGTGCCTCTGTTTGTGCGATAAAGTAGAGTGTGTAAGCAAATGCATAAGTTGAATGCCATTTTTAAATGCCCTAATGTGAACAAATGTCTGGCCGTATTTGAAAAGCTCACATTCACTAAGCACATGTTTCCCTTGGTTTTACAGCCGTTTCATGTTAGTTCAGTGTCACAAAAGCTGGTGACAGAATAATCTAACACCTCGGTGACATCATACAGTTGGGCAAGAGTGAGAAAATAAAAGGCCGTGCCAAGTCTGTCAGTTTTTATATTCATCACATAGGCTCTCTGTCCACACTCTAATCTACTTTAATGTATTAAAAAGCTCTCACTGCTTTTCAATGTTTTAACATTGTTTGTTTATCCAAGCCCACAAGTCTTTTGATGTTACCAAGTAATGACAAAGTTTTAACAGTGTGCCTTCTCTTTTTTTTTCTCTTAATTTTACCACTGTCCTCCACTCTTCTGTCTACCTCTCCAGCAAAAAAAGAGCAGGATGGTGGAGATGAAAAGAAGCAACAACAGAAGAAGAAGGTGAAAGAACTGAAGATTCTTGATCCAAAGTCTTCACAAAATCTCTGTAAGACACCTACACTGATGACTCCATATAAGTGGTATTTCTAATGAGCATATTGTAAACACATTCACTGAAATTTAGATTTAAAAAGTTTTAATGAATTTTGCATCTTGCTCATACAGCAATTTTCCTGGGATCATTTCGTCTGCCTTATGAGGAGATAAAAAATGCCATTCTGCAGGTCAATGAGAAGATCCTTACAGAATCCATGATTCAGGTACTGAGTTCAGATCAGCCTTAACTGATTTTATAAAAGGTGTTGCGTAAGCAGAAATTTATGTATGTTGTTGCAGAGAACTGAATTGTGTGTTTTTCTCTGCTAACTCATTCTTTATCATCCACAGTACATCAAATTAATGTGCCTTTAGCCATTTTCTTAAGTGAATATAAACAGTGTGAACTTGATCTGTAATCTTTAAAGGACAAAGATATTCTGGCTACTGAACAGAATAAGAAAGTTTGCATGTGCTTCAATTGATTTTAGTGCAATGAGAGACATCATACCAGTAAAATGAGAGACAGAGAGATGTGTCTTTTAATGGCACATTGCAGAAGTTGGTAGTTGTGTGTCCTATGATTTCCCAACTGACCAGTCCACTAACGCCACTATTGTTCAATTTTCCTGGTGAGTTGACCTATGTCTGTGACATCACCCATAGGTTTTCCAAAAAGCATTTTTGAAGCCTCTTTTTCCTCGTATTGCACAGCACAATGTTACCCAGGAAGCTGACTGCAACAGATCCACCATATATGAATCAAAGTTAGGTGTGGCTACCAGCTTTTTCAACTGATCCGTGCTAGAAGAGCTGCAAAGCTGCCAGCGGACATACAGAGTGATGTATCCTGTGTCAGGTTTTGTTTCAGTGGCAAAATCAGGAATAACTGCTGAGTGTAGATGAAGCTAGGTTAGTGTAAATTGCAGACTGCTTCAGTAAGCTTCTTTGCATAATAATGAGGATGTGATATTTGGTAGCCATTGGCTTAGCCTACTATCAATCAAAACCCTACACCTTATATTAAAAATACATTGATTTAAAAAAAAAAAATTCACCTGACATGGTATAAAACCATGCTGTAAGTCTTTATTTCAGACATAATAAGTTGGACATTTTAACATGAGTCAGTAAAGATTGACTGACTCACTTTTGCAGCCAGCCAAGAGCGCCAATTGAGGAACTGCAGTTTTTGTTACTTCCGTATTGGCATCAATGGAAAAGTTAGATGGCTGGCACTAGGTACTGCTGCACAGTACCAGTCGCCCTGCATCAATACCACAGCCATTTTGTGGAAGAATGTCTTTCCACTTTTGTTTTTATACTGAAGAAAAGATTATATGAATATTCCATCCATCCAGTTTCCTCCACTTAT